>SKCR01002867.1:0-27239 GCA_019454045.1 Zanthoxylum bungeanum | reverse complement strand
ATATTTTTATTTCAAAAAAAAAAAAAAAAAACTAACCAAGTTTCTACTTAGTAACCAGACATCTTACCTCAGCAAGTAGTGATTGTTCGCGTAAAACGATAGAGCCTGAGTTAAAAAAAGTGTGAATAAGTTCGATTTTGTAGCCTCTCTAACTCGAGCAATTAAGTCTGTAGGGGTGTATTAATAGTTAGTGCCCTAAGGCTAACTGGTCTGGGAGTCACTAGCCCAAAGCTCGTTAAATGGGTTAAGGAAAAAGCTTAAGGAAATCAGACACTTCTTTTTAATATCTGAGAACTAAGCAATTAAGTCTGTAGGGATGTCTTAACACCTAGTGCCCTAAAGCCAAATGGTTTGGGAGTTATTTTCTCAAAGCTCGTTATAAGGATTGAAGATGTATTATTATTAAAAAAAACTATTTTTGTATATAAATAATCTGTCATTACCAAAAGATATAAATTCTGATATAACTTTTGGACAAAAATATTATTCTATTTTCAACAAGATCTGTGAATATAGTGGGCACAATGAATTGATTGATACTTTATCTTATGTGTGTATGGAAGAATGGTCAAAAAATGCATGAGAATTTACTTATTTGATAATTTAGAAAAAAAAAAAAAATAATTACTAACTTGGCTAAGAATGTTTTTCATTTTAATTTTCGTTTAAATTACTATGGACTAGTAATAAGCTGGTAAGGGGTGTGATGAACACTAAAAAGTGCAACTTATTAAAAGAAAAATTAATCATTTTACACTTGTAGTTTTATTAATCCCCTTAATTTAGCACATTTGTGAAATAACAATTAAATTTATATTTTGTATATTTTTATTGTGTATTTTTATTTATTATGTAGGTAAAATACTGTTTCGGAAGATCAACAAGAAAAATGGATATGAGATCTGAATTTCAGGACCCAGAAAACCTAAAATATTACGCGACGCAAGGGGCTGGGCTTCGCGACGTTGCTCTTGCATCGCGAATCGCTACTAAAGTATCGCTAGGCCCTCACGTCCAAAACTGAAACAGATGGCATCTTAAAGCTCGGCGTCGCGACGCTGGCCTGATTCCAGGCCAACACTTATTTCCCTATAGCTAATTCCCCAAGTGCAATTCCAACACCATCATAACTTATTATCTAAAACCACAAAAATCAATGCCCCACACTTACATCATGATTTGTCCAAGGGCCTATCTTTCCACTTGAACTATCCAACTTAACAAAAATAGAATCATGCCTAAACATCAATCCAACAATTGAATAACATCATTCAATCATCAATGGAAACAAGAACAACCACCCCTTTAACTAGGTGAAAATTGGCCCTCATGCCCTTTTATACCTTAATCTTAGTTCAACCAAAACTTAAGCACAATTTACTCTAATCAACCTCATAAATATGTATTGATGCTTGGATTATGCTCAAACTTCTCAAACCACACAGCCTCAATTCTTAGGGTTCCTAAGTATGAATATGTAAGTGAAGAATGGATGTTTACTATCTTGAATAAGGAGAAGAAAGAAGAAAAAAAGACTTACTTGACCAAGAATAGCTTGGAAATTCACCATCATTCCTCCAAAATTTCATGAAGTTGAAGAAAATTTGGGGAACCTTTGGAGCTCCATGCCTCACTTTTTTTGGCTTTGGAAGAGATTGAATAGTGTCATTTTTATAGAGCAATTGGCTGATTTTTTGTAATGAATTGGTTGGCTAGGATTGTGCCACATCATCCAATCTAGGTCATTCTCGAAATTACTATAGCAGCCGTAGAAATCTCGATTTTTGACCTATTTGTTATCCGAATTTGGGAAAATATCCAACACGGGAGTTGTAGGTCTCGGTCTTATCTTTTCGAAGATATATATTCATAAAAATCAGAGCTCGTATGAAAATGTTATGCCTTAGATACTAAAGGCTATTCGGGTTACATTTTGGTAAAATTCTGTATCATAACTGTAACGCCCCGGTCAGTTCGGTCATATCTGGTATAGTGAATTATCATGCATGACATGTTAGAATTCATAAAATAATATAAAAATAGGTTTCACACCTTAGGAATTTCTACCGGAGGTCTCGGGTAAATTTTCAATTTTAGCACATTTACTTTTCATATGAGTCAACAGGCGGCTCTTCTGTATTTCAGCTGTAACAATTTCATATGAACTTCGATTGTTATGAATTTTATACCGTCAGAAAGTTCAAAGAATTTCCTACAACTTCCGCATTGAATAGTTTTCAAGATTAAGCCTAAAACTAGTCACAATTAAAATCTAATTTTGGATGAATAGTAATCTGTGATTTTTACATTAAGTTGGATTATGTGGCAATATCACAACCACTCATTTCCATCACAAAAATCAGCGCATCCCTTTATAAAAACCACACTATTCACTCTTCCCTCACCTTAAGAAAAATGTGAATGGCTTCAATTTTCTCAAACCAATTCAAGATTTGTTTCACTTCATTTTCTCAAGCCAAGATGATGATTCAAGCTTGACTTCAAGCCATGTAAGCTTCCTTTATCCTTTTCTCTTTTCATTTTTCAGTTTTGAGCTTGAATAAGGAATGCCTCAAACTCGTGGATAAAGAACCCTAAAATTTTATTTTGGCATTTTAGCTTCAATAGAGCTTGTAGCATTCATTTCCTAGCATTTGGTGATGGATTGAACATGGTTTAAGCTTTGTTTTCAAAATACCCAATTTTGTTTCCCTAAGAACATGGGTTGGATGAATTTGGTGCTTGCATTAGAGGGTTTGCTTTGAGTTTCTCATAGTAATTAATGATGGTTTAAGCATAGAATGAGACTTTAACATGAGTTTGGTTTAAGTTGTGAAAGAAACTTCAAATATTGTAATTTCTTGTGATGGCTGAGACTTGTATGTATGTGAGGGTGATTATTTTTATTTCCATTGTTGATGAATGGTATTAGTTTAGGTGTTGGATGATGAAATATTATGGTTTATGTTTTTTGGCATGTACTAGCTTGAGTTGAGTTATTGGATGGAAACTTTAAAGGGTGTGGTTTTCCCATTATGGCAAAATATTATATGTAAGTTTGGGGGAAGTGTGTTTTGTGATTTGTGACATGATGCTCATGTGTATTAAAAATGGTATTGGTTTATGTCTCTGAATGATATTATATCATGTGAAGTATTCAATTGAGATGAAACTCAATGATTTAAAATCTTAGCACTTGGTCATATATGTGTAGGCTAGTTGAGAGTTTATTTTTCTTTTTGTTTTTTGATAGTGATTTAAGGTTAAGAGAGTGTTTTGATTTAAGTTGTATTAAAATATGGTAAAAAATTTGAAGTTGTAAAATAGTAACTTGACTAATTATTTATGTTAAATATAAGTTATTTGTTGGAATGTTAAAGTTCGGTTAAACTTGATGTTTAGTTTATTTTAAAGTGTAGTGTGGATAATGATATTTATATGTTACAGTTTGTTGAATTTATACCTAGTGTTTGTTGAGAATTTTAAAAGCTTGTAAACTACTGCTTATGACAATATGTAATTTCTTTGTTAATTATGGAAATCATGTTTCTGTATGTATATTTTGATGAACATTATGTTTATAAACTTGTTGTGATGTTAGTGATGCATGAAGCCTATTGGTAAGGCTTGGTCAAATGTCTTGTTGATTAAAATCTGTTGTTGAACTGTGATGTGTGTAACATGATAAATAGTATGAGTCTCAGTTAAATAAAATTATGCTAAGCTTGATATATTGTTATGAGTATTGATGATATAAATGTATTTGAGTGTGAAAGTTATAGTTTGGGCTAAGTTAGAGTCTTGGGTAAGAATGATGAGATAATGGGCATGTCTGGCTAAATTGGGCATTTTATATACAGACAGCTTGGGCATTTCAAGCGACTACATCGGCTATACCCAAAAGTCATGTCAACACGTCTAGAAGCATTAGCATCTTAGCTAAGTTAAACAACATGTTAATGCATCCAAAAACCAAATTTAGTTTCTTTAATTCAGGTATGCTAACCATACTTGGACACAGGTTCAGTTAGCAACTTACATGAAATCCTTCAGCAGTATTCCAGCACACTAGCGATGGAGCCTCAGTCTGTGAGTGGATGATATCCTTTATTTTTGCTTCTCTGTTTGATGTTATCTGTAAACTTGTGCAATCAGTTTCTTGTACTTATTTTAGTTCTCTTATGCCTTCATATATGTTAATTTAGCTTAAGTCATTTGATATCATTCATGCCTTTAATTTATAACTTCAGTTTTGGCATTTGCTCTATGTATTCAGGTTATGTAGCCATACTAGTTTTCAGTTCATGTGTCAGTCTATGTATCACAGTGCATTCATAGACTTGCAGTTCAAGAATTCAGCATCTCTGGCAATTGTGTTTCCAAATTAGACCTATCAATCTCAAGCTAGTCATGAAGCATACATGTCCGTTTTCAAAACTTATTTTTTTCAGTTTTCAAGATTATGACATGTTATTTTGCTTTTGTTAATTTAAAATAAGTTCTTTTATGATTTTCTTTGGATTTTGAGGCATGGGGGAAAAACCTACCTCAGTATGTAACTTGACTCAGATATGGAATTGACGGATTCAGATATCGTGTGCACACGCAGTTCAGGACTATGGATGACAGATGCCCCTATATCCTAGATTCAGAGTCTCGAGGGTAGCATAGATCTGCACCCCCAGCTCTAGATGGAGGACGGTGATAAGTAACGTCCCAAGACCACTAGATTTCAAGGCTAGGGTTTCAAGGACAATTAGTGGCATGCTTTGGGGGACGGCGATTCGTAACGCCCAAATGTCATGGATTTGCACTCCTAACTCTAGCTAGGCGTATAGGGGGACGACGATACGTAATGCCCCCATGCATCAAGTTTTCGACAGACACTTAGATTTTTAGAGACAGACTTACAAAAATGATGTTTTAAGAAATAGTTTTCATAAGGAATTATTTTATGAGAATTGGAGAGATTTTTTTGGAATGAACCTAGTTTATATTTTATGAGTTCAGAAGCAGTTTTTTTCCAGCACTGTTGACTTTAATACCGATTTTCGGATCTGAATTTCATGCTTTCATAATTAATTAGATTCTTAAAAGTAATGCTTCCATGTCATGTTACATTATAACTTCAACTATGCATGTCATGCTTTTCGATAGTCATGTCTAGCTTCTGTAGAATGTTTATTTAGGTCATTCAGACTCTGGTCAGCATATAGCATTTTAGCTCACGGTAGTTTTAGGTTCGTAGGTTGCGGTTCATGTACTTAATCTCAGATTTCATTATTCATGCACATGTTAGATTAGAACCAAGCCACCATGGGTTTGGGATGGCTTTTGCCATGGGTATGGGTGGTTTGGGTTATAGCATGCATTAGTTTCATGATCACGGCCCACATGCAGTTTTCAGTTCATGCAGCCAGCAAATTAACTCATGCATCTGTAGTTCAGATAGTTTAGTGTAACTTATGCATTCAATTAGATATTCAGATCAGACCATGAGTTCCAGGCCAGATAATCATATTATAAATTTTAGGCCAAATAATCATATCAATCTATACAGGTCAGGTTCAGGGCAATGGCCCAGAATAGTAAAGTCAGGTTCAGTCATGTATCTAGTTATCACTTAGATTAAGTTCCAGATCTTTATGTCATATATCAGATTTGAATTACCACATTGGATTCTGAGCTTATTATTTATGATGTCATAATTCAGTACTTTAACACTCTCTTATACTATGTTTCAATTTAATCATGTATTTCACTTCATATTATTTTATTGGCCCTCTAGTATTCACTCATCAGGTCTTTCAAAATACCTGACCCACCCCCATTTTCCAGTTGTTTTGCAGGCCACGGGTTCAGGTATTGCTTGGGGGAGACGGGACCCAGTGGTAGTCATTACACACATCGGGCGTCAGTTCAGAGTCGAGCCATGTCTTCAGTGTCAGATGATGTCAAGATAAGTTATAAGGCCATGTATATGTATAGAATATTATGTTAGTTATTTTATGTGTGTACAGTTTTGTGATATAAAATAGATTAGTTTTCAGGTTTATGATATGTATGTGTATATGTATATATATATATATATGATTGCGTGTTGTGATTCAGTCATTTCAGTACAACTAGTATTGTTTATCAGGGGTTCGGGTGATGGCTAAGCCGTCTCCTGCCCATCACATGCTCAGAAATACCGGGATGTGACAGGAAGTGCGAGAAATTATTGAATTTCCAAAATGTAATTTCGTGAGCACGTACATGCTTCAACATGATTTAGATCATGTATCATAGCTTATATAGAGTAATTGTCATCAAGATTACCGGGTGTTATAAATTCTCCCTCCTTAAATCGGATTCGTCCTCGAATCCATTCTGATGTTAAACTTCTTAAGTCCCTCTTGGTTTGAATACATCTGGTCTTTACTACTCTTATCTTCCTTATTTCCCTTTTTATTTTTCTACTCAAGAACTCGGTACTATGACTCATGGGAATCTCTAGTCCTGGTACACCTTATACAATGCTTATAGCTAAATAGTTAGTCCATGGAAGTCCTTTCAGCAACCCTTCTTTTCGTGTAGAAACAAAGTCCATAAAATATATATATTGTGTATTCAGAAATGTATTCCTTCACAGAACTTTTCATCCATAAATTTTATCTATCTCATATTCTACACTTCATAAGATTTATCTCATTCTTTTCTTTAAAGATTGAATACTTCTTAAGATTTTTCCCAAATGGTCACCCCTTATTATCGCATCGACCTAAGCATCCTTAACTTGTAAGGTCTTGACCGAATTTGATGCACCCATGCTAACATGGTCGTATACATAATCATTCTATTTGAATAATTAATCCTCACATCTTAGTCCCACTCTTGTTTGAAACTTCTTATATCTTTTGCCATGATAATCTTAATTCTTAAATATCTCTTGGGGCTTTTGTTACCTTCACGCTTAATGTATTACCATTGTACTTTGTACTATAGCTCATGACCTTCGTTTCTCTGGCTTTGGGTATACCTCAAGTTCTTCACTTCATTTTTTTTAATATAGCTCATTTAATGACCTCATTAAATGTATCTTCAATTTCTTCTTTGTTGACGCCTTCACGTCTTTAAAAAAACTTAGGTTTCTTTAGATTTTTTCACGTTCGACCATAGCTATGGGATAAATATATACAAGAATAATCATTGTCGTTAGTAAAAATGATTGTACTTGATTGACCTGATCTTGGCATTCATTCTCTTAACTTAACTGTTTAACAGTCTATTTCCTATTAGTTATCTTCCAGCTGCTTATGGGCTCCTGTTGGGTTTCTTCAGTCCCGATGATCGATTAAAGCAATGAAACATACATGTGAATACACGAAGAAGTTTCGGAATACTTACATCGATCGGTTGAGGCAATGCGTCGAAGAATAAAAATTCTTTTCTCCCTCCAAGGTGGTCTCGGCAGTGAGCAGATTTTTTAGCTCCAAATTTTCGGTCACCACCTCCAAGTGTGCTCCAAGCTCCAAGCTTCTCAAATGGTGATTCCAAGCTCACAAGTGGGTTTCCCTATCACCTTTTTATGTCTCAATTGTGTGCTAGCACTCTTGATTTTGCAACAAAATCATCATCTTGCTTCTCATTGGCTCACGGCAGTGGGCAAAACAGAAGAAGAAAACTAGCCTTGAGGCCGTGAGAGAGAGGGTGAGGTTTTGGCTCCAAAAACGTGAACCATCAAAGAGAGAGAGAGAGGAAAATGTTTTGTGTATTAGGTTTTTGATTTTCCAAAAATCAAATACCAAATCCATTTCCAAAAATCCAAAAGTCAAAGACTTTAAAGCCTTAACCACTTCCATCAACTATTCACATCACAATGACAAGTTGTCATGTCACTCAAAGTGACTAGACATCACATCAATCGATTGACTAGTGATTTGACGCTTGATGTGACTTGTGGACCACACTTTAATTCGCAATGCGAGTGCGCTCGCAAACACTCCCGGGCTCAGGTTCGCTAATTCCAAATTAACAAATTTTTCCGTTGCGACGTAATTAAATAATTATGCCTAGAAAAATCACTATTCATGTCACTAACTAATTAATTCTAAATTAACTCGTTCGCCCAAATTAAATTCTAAATTTAATTCCGCGTCGAAATCCAATTTCGTATAATATATCGAATATATTATTTTCTCGATTAATTCCAAATTAATCGTTCTCTCTCTTTAAATGATATTTTAACCCAGATAAAATATCTCCGTAATTAATCCCAGATTAATTTTCTCTCTACTAATTAATCCCAAATTAATCAAGTGTGAGTCATACGTCATCGGTGAATCTTCGGGAAGCGACCCATGAGATCCCCGGATATGTTGGCAGTAAATCCGGTCGTCGGACTATCCGAACACGTAAGTACCTAGTACTACGTTTGTACCGATTTACAAGACAAGATTGGCTTCTAGCAAAGCGCCATGCCTACCCAATTCTCCAGAAATATCCTTACAGGAATATGTGATCTATATTACGCGTCGTATACGTAATATTGCGTATCTCGATCTAGTATCGGATGTCACGTGCAAGGCCTGGGGCTGGAAATGTGTCTGCCCCGTACGAAGCACATATCGGATCTCTGGTAACTAGTCTCTATAATCGGATAAACATGACATAGTCATAATATCCTGATAGCTGCAGCATATAAGAGAACGAGTTCCGTATCCTACGTGATCATCATCTCCACTATTACTGGAGTGATACTTCCATCTCGACATCACACCCAATACACTACGATTCTCAATATACCCAGAAGAGGCGTACACAGAACCTGTTAAAGCCCTGCATGACCAAAACCAAAGTATATATTGTCGCAAGTATTAGCGGTGCAAGTCTCAGGTTAAGACAAAATACACCTACCCTGATTCGGACTTCCATAGACACATAGTAATACTACCAATGGAATTCCGAGGTGACTATCCAGAGCGAAGCTGTTTTCCGTACCATCGGTAAAACACAACCTCCTACTACACTTGCATGAGTATCCTATACCCAAATATATGAGAACTATGCCGTTATACCCTCACAATGCGCGCAAGTGTAATACTAGTCTATTCCGCATTATCGATGTCCAATCTCGATAATACTACGACTAAGGATATTTAATGATTAAACCTGTATAGATTAATACTATCTCATATCATCTCAATCCAGGAACTAATCATATGGACCTTTCATCATTTATACATCTTGGTGATCTAATCACAAATGATAAAAGAGCAATTTCCTTTGCCACATAGTTAATTTGTTCAACAACACCATGATCTGTACAAATAGTGACGCTATGGGTCATAACTATCCAACAATCTCCCACTTGGCCTATAGCAAGTCACTCGAGTGTCCTACACCCGAACTATGTACGTTCGCTCAAACTTCTGCTGAGGAAAAGGCTTTCGTCAGCGGATTTGCATGATTATCATCTGATGCGATTTATTCGATCATCACATCGCCACGATGTATGATCCGAACGAATCAGATGAATATCGAAGTATATATATGGATCGTTGATGAGACCATTAATTCTTTAGCCTACGATGTAGCCTAGCTCAGCTGCTAACAGAACTATTCCTAATCTAATTAGGATTATTATCGACCCAAATGGCTTCTATTACTGCCTCAGCCGCAACAATAATCCACTTTTGCTGTTTATTCAGTAACAGTATCTTGCTTGGAAAATTTCCAGCTCACTGTTCCGTTATTCAAACTTTATAGTACCGTTGTTACGACTTATAGTCGTTAATATCAGTTAGGAAACTTGCAGCAGTGAATCTAGTCACTTCAAGTTCTCATTCTCCATAGTATAAGACATCATTCTTAGATCTCTAAGATACTAAAGCATGTTCTTAACATCAATCCAATGACTATCACTTGGATTGGCCTGATTGTGACTCCATATGCTCAAAGCGTATGAGACACCAGGTCACGTACATTTATATCAATGTACGAGTTCTCGGAGAGTGCTAACAACCTTTAGATCTATCCCAGTAGATCCTTATTCCTAGAATAAAGGTTGTTTCTCCCAAGAATTCTACGAAGAATTTTTCTTATGAAAGCCAAGCTTTCACCGATTGTATTTGGGAATATCATTTCCAAGAAATGATATATTATCATTATTTTGGACTGGCACTGTCAGTGCGCTCCCACTAACCTCCTTATATACACAAGAATCATTTTCGTTTTTAATTAAATCATATTCCATTATGATTACATCAAAACGATAGTTCCAAGAACCCAATGCTTGCTTCAATCTATACATGGATCGAATTACCTGCAAACCCTGTTTGCTTGTTTTGGTACGACAAAACCGTCAGGATGTTGTAAACATCCTTCAAAAGGTTTCCGTTAAGGAAAGCGGTTTTGGCATTCAGCTGTCATATTTCATGAATGAAACATGCAGCATCAGCAAGCATTATCCAAATGGATTTACCGTGGCAACAGGTAAAAGGTTTCGTCGTAATCGACACAATGTTGATAACGATACCTTTTCGCTACAAGCCTAGCTTTGTACGTTGGTATGTTTTCTTCCACGTATGTCTTCCTTGAAGACTTATATAGTACCAATAGGCACAATGCCTTGCGGTACATCAACTAGTATCCAGACTTAGTTGGTATACATGGAATCCATTTTGGATATCATGGCACTTTGCCATAATAGGGAGTCGATACCTTGTATCACTTCCTCATACGTAGTCAGTTCGTATTCCTCAATAAGATTGACATCTTTATGAGGTGAGATCAGAAACCCATACCCCAGGTTGTTTTCTGACTCTCTCCGACTTACGAGGTTCTTGTGTATTCGAATATTATTGGTATAGTTTCATCCTTGATGAACTATTTGTGTTCCATTTAGGAATCGGTGCCGGGAACAGAATTACTCTGATTTTCATCGAGTTTTACTTTCCTCCCACTTACCACTGCATATCGGTATTCCTCTCAGGAAAAACCGCATGGTGAGCAACAATTAAATTGTTCTTTAGTGAGTTGTATAAGTACTATACTTTGGTTTCCCTAGGATAACCCACAACTTAGGCACTTATCCGATTTGGGTTTTAGTTTGGTATCATCCAAACATATGTCTAGCATTCCCAAATCTTCAGGAATGAGAAAACCCGGTTTCTTTCCTATTCATATCTAATATGAAGTATGTCAAACAGATTTTTATGGAATCTTATTCAAAATAAGTTATGCACTGTTTATGCTTATCCGTTGAAGGAAATGGTAGCTCAGAGCGACTCATAATTAACCTTATCATGTCCAACAAAATTCAGTTTCTCCGTTCAGACACACCGTCAAACTGACATTTTCCGGGAGGAGTCCTCATTGAAAGAATACTATACTCTTTCAAGTATTTGAGAAACTTATTGCTTAAGTATTTTCATCATGGTCCAACCGTGATGGTTTTACACTTTAACCGATTTGTTTGTCTATTTCGTGTCGAAACTCTAAAAGTTTCCGATTTTTGTTTCGAAGGAAACACATAACCATTGTTGGTTTCTATTAAGGTCCCAAGATCAATAATAAGCATGAAATACGTGCGAATACAAATCGAAGAAGTTGCGGAATACTCACATCGATCGGTTGAGCGACGCTTTGACGAACAAAAAACTCCATTCTGCTCCATGGACTGCTCAAGGCAGTGGCAGTGAAGTGCTCACTGTTTGGGCCTTCAATCAACAAGAAACCAAGCTCCAAGCTTCGTCATTTGATTCCCAGCTCATTGGGTAGACTTCCCTATCACCTTCGTATGTCTCTCGGAGTGCTAGCTCTTGTGATTTTTGCCACAAAAACCACACACCCATGCTTCCCTTACTCACGGCTTTGACAGAAACCAGTGAGCAATTTTGCCTCCTTGGGCGTGTGAGAGAGAGAGATGAGAGAAAGAGAGAGTTGTGTTTGTTGGTTCCAATCTGTGTATTAAATACAAAAATGTGAATTTCAATTCATTTGGAATGAATTTGGCTTTCAAAAAGTCAAGCCTTAATGGCACCAAAAATAGTCACTTGCGTCAATCACTCAAATGTGAAAGACATCCATCACTTGATTGACGAATGATGTGACGCTAGAAGCGACTAGCGATTTGACGCTTGATTTGACTTGCATGCCGCACTCGAATTCGAAATGCGAATGCGCTCGCAAATAATTCGGGCTCGGGTTCGCTAATTCCAAATTAACGAATTTCCATTGTGACGTAATTAAATCTAATTAATTAAATAATCATGCCAGCATAATTACTATTCACGTCGCTAACGAATTAATTCTAAATTAATTCGTTCGCCCGAATTAAAATCTAATTTTAATTCCGCGTCGAAATCTAATTTATTAATATATCGAATATATTAATTAATCGATTAATTCCAAATTAATCGTTCTCTCTCTTTAAATGATATTTTATCCCAGATAAAATATCTCTGTAATTAATCCCAGATTAACTTTCTCTCTCTTCTAATTAATCCCAGATTAATTTAGAGTGCGAGTCATACGTCATCGGTGAATCTTTGGGAAGCGACCCATGAGATCCCCAGATATGTTGGCAGTAAATTCGGTCGTCGGACTATCCGAACACGTAAGTACCAAGTACTACGTTTTACCGATTTACAAGACAAGGTTGGCTTCTAGCAAAGCGCCATGCCTACCCAATTCTCCGGAAATATCCTTACAGGAATAAGGATCTATATCAGGCGTAGTATACATAGTATTGCGTATTTCTGTCCAGTATCTGATGATCACGTGCTAGGCCTGGGGCTGGAATTGTGTGTGTCTGCCCGTACGAAGCACATGTCGGATGTCTGGTAACTAGTCTCTATAATCGGATAAACATGACCTTGTCATTTTATCCCGATGATTGCAGTACTTAAGAGTACTAGTACCGTATCCTACGTGACCATCATCTCCATATGACTGGAGTGACACTTCCGTCTTGACATCACACCCAACACACTACGATTCTCAATATACCCAGCATAGGCGTACACAGAACCTGTTAAAGCCCTGGACGACCGCAACCAAAGTATATTGATTGTCGCAAGTATTAGCGGTGCAAGTCTCAGGTTAAGACCAAATACACCTACCCTGATTTCGGACTTCCATAGACACATAGTCATACTACCAATGGAATTCCGAGGGGGTCTATCCAGAGCGAAGCTGTTTCCCGTACCATCGGTAAAACACAACCTCCTATTACACTTGCATGAGTATCATATACCCAAATATATGAGAACTATGACGTTGTGCCCTCACAACGCGCACAAGTGTAATACTAGTCTTTTACGTATTTATCGATGTCCAATCTCGATAATACTCTGACTAGGGATATTTAATGATTTATCCTTCGGGACTGATACTGTCTCATATCATTCTCGGTCCAGGAACAAATCATAGGGACCTCCTATCATTTATATATCTAGGTGATCTAATCACAAATGATAAGAGTGCAATCTCCTTTGTCACATAGTTAATTTGTACAACAACACCATGATCTGTACAAATAGTGACGCTATGGGTCATAATTGTCCAACAATCTCCCACTTGGCCTATAGCCAGTCACTCGAGTGTCTTACACCCGAACTATGTACGGTTGGCTCAAACTGCTAAGAAAGTTTTCGTCAGCGGATTTGCATGATTATCATCTGATGCGATTTATTCGATCATCGCATCGCCACGATGTATGATCCGAACGAATCCGATGAATATCGAAGTATGTATATGGATCGTTGATGAGACCATTAATTCTTTAGCCTGCGTTGAAGCCTAGCTCAGCTGCTAACAGAATTATATCTAATCTAATTAGATTTTTTATCGACCCAGAAGGCTTCTATTGATGCCTCAGCTACAACAATAACCTGCATTTGTTGTTTATTCGGTAACAGTATCTTGCTTGGAAGATTTCCAGCTCACTGTTCCGTTATTCAAACTTTATAGTACCGTTTGCGACTTATAGTCGTTTAATCGTTTAGGAAACTTGCTACAGTGATCCCAGTCACTTCAAGTTCTCCTTCTCCATAGATTAAGACAGCATCCTTAGTTCTCTAAGATACTAACGGATGTTCTTAATATCAATCCAGTGACTATCACTAGGATTGGCCTGTTTGTGACTTCATATGCTCAAAGCGTATGAGACACCAGGTCGCGTACGTTTTTCAGTGTACGAGTCTACAGAGAGTTTTCAAAAGCCAAGCTTTCGCCGATAGTTATTTTATGGGAATATCATTTCCAAGAAATGACGTATTATCATTATTTTATAGGACAGCCACTGTCAGTGCGCTCCCACTAACCTTCTTATATACACAAGAATCATTTCGTTTTGAATTAAATCATAAACTATTATGATTACATCAAAACGATAATTCCAAGAACCTATGCTTGCTTCAATCCAAACATGGATCGAATAACCTGCAAACCTTGTTTGCTAGTTTTGGTACGACAAAACCGACAGGATGTTATAAACATCCTCCAAAAGGTTTCCTTTTCAGGAAAGCGATTTTCGTTAAGCTGACATATTTCATAATGAAACATGCAGCTTTAGCAAGCATTATCCAAATGGATTTACCGTGGCAACAGTAAAAGGTTGAATCGTAATCAACACAATGTTGATAACGATACCTTTCCGCTAAAAGCCTAGCTTTATACGTTGGTATGTTGCCATCCATGTATGTCTTCCTTGAAGACTTATATAGTACCAATAGGCACAATGCCTTGCGGTACATCAACTAGTATCCAAACTTGTTGATATACATGGAATCCATTTCGGACTCATGACACTTTGTCATAATAGGGAGTCGATACCTTGTATCACTTCCTCATACGTAGTCAGTTGGTATACCTCAATAAGATTGACATCTTTATGAGGTGAGATCAGAAACCCATACCCCAGGTTGTTTTCTGACTCTCCCGACCTACGCGGTTCTTGTGTATTCGAAGATTAATGGTAATAGTTTCATCCTTGATGAACTATTTGTGTTCCATTAGGATTCGGTGCCTTGAACAGTATTACTCGATTTTCATCGAGTTTTACTATCCTCCCACTTACCACTGCATATCGGTATTCCTCTTAGGAAAACCGCATGGTGAGCAACAATCTAATTGTTCTCTTGTGAGTTGTATAAGTACTATACTTATGGTATCCCTAGGATAACCTACAATTGGCACTTATCCAATTTGGGTTTTAGTTTGGTATCATCCAAACATATGCCTAGCATACCCAAATTATCAGGAATGTGAAACCCGGTTTCTTTCCGTTCATATCTAATATGAAATCTGTCAAACAGATTTTATGGAACCTTATTCTAAATAAGTTCTTGCACTGTTAAAGCTTATCCGTTGAAGGAAATGGTAGCTCAGAGCGACTCATGATTAACCTTATCATGTCCAACAAAATTCGGTTACTCAGTTCGGACACACCGTCAAATTGACGTGTTCCGGGAGGAGTCCTCTTTGAAAGAATACTATACTCTTTCAAGTATATTAGAAACTTATTGCTTAAGTATTTTCCATTACGGTCTTACCGTGACGGTTTAATACTTTAGCCGATCTGTTTGTCTATTTCGTGTCGAAACTCTAAAAGTTTCTGATTTGTGTTCTTCAAAAGAAACACATAACCATAACGCGATGCCACATCCGTAAAGGTCACGAAATATTCATATCCACATCTAGCCTAGCTAGACATGGGCCCACTTGCTTCACTATGAACTAGGGCTAACAGATCGGTGGCATTTACACTTTTACCAAGTAAAGGTGTTTTAGGCACTTTGCCCAATAAACTAGATTCGTAGACTTTATTTGAATAGGAATCAAATCAGTCCGAGTACCCACTCTTCAAAAGTGTGGATATACGATTCTTGTTTTAGTTGTGTCCCAGACAACAATGCCACAATATGTTTTCTTCTGATCAAATCAGTTTGAGCTATTTGTTTGTCATGTTATATATTTGAGATTTATTTATATTCAAAATATAAATTATGTTATTCACATCTAATGTGTTTATCTCAATATCATCTTTATATAATAAAACACTTTAGTGTTCTAGAATATAAAGGTTCACCCGCAAGGGATTAACACTGATATAGAGATAATGTTTCTAGTCAAACTAGTTACATTATAACAGTTTCCTAATTTAGGTACACACCCGAAGGTAGTTCCTAAACTTAGGTATCTACGGTTAAAACAGCGACTTTCGTCCCTTTCAATTCGCAGATAAATCTCTATGAAGTCAGTATCCTTCTCAAAGCAGATTCTGAACATCAATATATATTTATGTACCACACTAAGTATTTAAAATCAATTTTAATACTAGTAGTGAACATAATCTTGACAAACATATTTGAAGTCAGAGCCTTGCTCGTTCTTCAATTCCTTCATGTCTGCTTTGTCCAAACGGCAGTCACGCTTCCGCGATCCCGTTTGCCACAATTAGGCAGACATTTTGGGATATGTCTTTATCTTCCCAGAAGATTATAATGATTTTGCCTTTGCCCTTTTTCACATTCCAGAAGCCTTTGGCCAAGCCTCGGCCTTCTAGAATATCGAAGTAAGGTGCGCCTTGCGCTACTTGCCTAATTGCAAAGTTTGACTTTATCTCCTTGAGAATAGTCATTAACTCTCCAAGAGTTATTTATTGCAATTTAGTACTTCTAAAATCTAAGATAGATTTTTGAAGATCCTTCAATTTCATTATCATACTTTAAGGATCTAATCCTTAGTTCTGATTCAGAAATTAAGGAGTCTACTGCGACAAGTATAATGGATTAAGCACTAAAGTTATCATCACATAATCTTCCAAAGATTATGCTCTACTATTTGCTTAACTCCGGGCTTAGGCATAATATGTTATTTTATCAAATAAAGTAACTTATTATTTTTCCAGGACCATCCTGAAATTATTCCCAATTTTGAAAATTAAACCATTTAAATACATTTTCCCTAGGATTATGTTTTAAATGTCAATCTTTCAATTTTATCTTGATTTTAATAGTCCAACTATTTAATCAACGATTTTGGTACTATTTATTATAATGATTACAATAGTCCAACTATTTAATCAACTATAATTTAATAGATTAAAATCAATTATATTGATTACTATAATCCAATTATAAAAATCAACTATAAATGAATAGTTTGAATATAGTCCAACTATTTATTAAAAACAATTTAAATATTAGTCCAACTAACATTTAATTTATTTGACGAATGATATTTGATTTGAGCGCGTATGGCAAGTAATTAAACGAATATTGCAAATTCAATTCTTGCCTCCCACTATTTTTCGACGAGCCTCTAACCCTCTGTCGAGTACTCGGGAAACCGTGTTTCCTAGTGGGCTAGGATCCCGTTAAATATCACACAATCTTGACTTTGGCCAACAAATTGTATGATAATTAACTAGGTAGATCTCTAAGATCGATTGGATCCAATCCAATTCCTAGATCCGGTAGGGGGACATCCAAGTCCGAAACATATATCTTATATATGCCAATACATCCAATGTATTACCTAACCTTTTTCCTCTGAATCAACTAAGCCTTGGCTTTGGCACAACAAACTTAGTGATCCCAGTTAAGCGCGACCCATTGACCATGGAAAGCTTCGTAATCAATGTCGATGGACAAGAAGTGGTCTTGACTTTGGCCAACAAACCACAACTTGGACAAGACACCAATATGGAACAAAGCCTTCGTGATTCAAACACATCCTCGACGGACAAAGGCCTTGACTTTGGCCAACAAGCCAATGCCAGTCTCGGATCTTGAGTGAGAATCACTCAATGGAAGGAAAGACGCTTAATATTTTGCGAGGGTTTTTCGAGTGCAAATTGGCAACCAATTTATTATCTTTGTTAAGGTCTCATCATCATACACCCTTAAACATGCATTCTAAACACATAATAAAGCGCATATAAAAAATAATAATGATATGCGGATGGATACTTTACACATTGATCCTAGATCAAATCTCTCACTTTCTCTCTCCGCTAGCACATGTATTACTTCTACCCGTTACACTACACTTCTAAAGAAACCTCATTTACATTGAGGGGAATAGGTGAGAAGAGAATACAAAGAATAAGGAGGTGATAAGGCTGGACACGCAGGTCCAATTAATAAATCAAATTTATTACAACAATTTCTAAAATTGTCCCACCCATCTAATATCCATCGATATACATTATTCATGCATCGCAACCATGTATTCACACAAGCATGTTATCAATCAATCTAATCAAATTAATTAATCTGATAATTAGTGATCATCCAATGTTCAAACAACGATTTGATTTTGCTCGAGTCAAACTCGTTTTGCGAATAAGTACTCAAAGTACGAATTCTCGAATTAAATTAAACTACATCATTAAATCCAATTTAATATGCATTCAATTCTAATTCGCTATTTAATTCCAAATTAAATACTACACTTTATTAATGAACTTTTACGACTTAAATTCCAAATTTAATCGTTACGGGTCTCAAAGCCCGATTAACGTCCAACGTCAATTTAATTAAAGTCCAATGGGCTTTAATTAATTTCTTAAGGCGTGGACTTTTGGTCAACTCGGGTCAAACCGAATAACCAAAATCCAATCCGGGAATTACCCCATAAGCCCATAAATCAATTTGGCCCATTAGGCCCAATTAAACTTTAAAGGTCCATTAAGTCGCATTTGGGCTTTATGGATGCGGTTTTGGGCCCAATTGGATCCAATCCATTTTGCCTAAACCTAACTTTGTACAACAAAGCCCAATAAGCCCATTTACAACATTACAAGCCCAAATCCAATTTTAAGGCCCAATTAATTAAACAAAAAAATCCAATTTCACATTTAATTACCTAAAGTGTATATCATGATTAATCACCCAAATTACATTTCTAAAACATCAATTTATACAATTAATCATGCTCATTTTCATCATCACATGTCCAACACATTTTGATTAAAATCAAACCCATAATTACATGCTCAAAGTCTCGGCCAATTGGGATTTCAAATTCAATTCGGTTTCAATCAAATTAAATCCACAATCAACATTTCCGAATGATTCTAACTCATCCAATGAATCAAAAATCAAAAAAATCCAAGACTAAATAGGGCACTTCTCATTCGGCCAAGCCTACTCAATTTGGGGAAAAATGTTCCAAACACAAATTCATGAAATTGATCCAATCATATTCAAATTAAACATGTATTAAGCATACTCAAACATCCAATTTCATTCAAATCATGCTCAAAATACAATTACCCAAATTTTAAGCCCTAAAACTTTTTCATGCTCAAACCTTGCTCTAGATGCCATTGTTGGTTTCTATTAAGGTCCCAAGATCAATAATAAGCATGAATAAGTGCGAATACAAATCGAAGAAGTTGCGGAATACTCACATCGATCGGTTGAGCGACGCTTTGACGAACAAAAACTCCATTTCTGCTCCATTTTCTTGGACTGCTCACGGCAGTGGCAGGAAGTGCTCACTTTTCAACCTTCAATCCACAAGAAAAAAACCAAGCTCCAAGCTTCGTCATTTGATTCCCGGCTCATGGGTGGACTTCCCTATCACCTTCGCATGTCTCTCGGGAGTGCTAGCACTTGTGATTTTGCCACAAAAACCACACACTCATGCTTCCCTTAGTCACGCTTTGACAGAAACAGTGAGCAATTTGGCCTCCTTGGGCGAGTGAGGAGAGAGATGAGAGAAAGAGAGAGTTGTGTTTTTGGTTCCAAATCTGTGTATTAAATACTCAAAATGTGAATTTCCAATTCATTTGGAATGAATTTGGCTTTCAAAAGTCAAGCATTAATGGCACCAACCACTCACATCACTTCCATCAATCATGAATAGTGACTTGCGTCATCACCAAAGTGACAGACATCCATCACTTGTGACGAATGATTGTGACGCTAGAAGCGACTAGCGATTTGACGCTTGATTTGACTTGCGTGCCGCACTCGAATTCAAATGCGGATGCGCTCGTAAAAATCCCGGGCTCGGGTTCGCTAATTCCAAATTAACGAATTTTCCGTTGCGTCGTAATTAATTAATTACGCTAGCGAAGCATAATTACTTCATATCGCTAACGAATTAATTCTAAATTAATTCGTTCGCCCGAATTAAAATCTAATTTTAATTCCGTGTCGAAATCTAATTTTATTAATATATCGAATATATTAATTAATCGATTAATTCCAAATTAATGTTATCTCTCTTTTAATGATATTTTATCCCAGATAAAATATCTCTGTAATTAATCCCAGATTAACTTTCTCTCTCTTCTAATTAATCCCAGATTAATTTAGAGTGCGAGTCATACGTCATCGGTGAATCTTGGGAAGCGGCCATGAGATCCCCAGATATGTTGGCAGTAAATTCGGTCGTCGGACTATTCGAACACGTAAGTACCAAGTACTATGTTTTACCGATTTACAAGACAAGGTTGGCTTCTAACAAAGCGCCATGCCTACCCAATTCTCCGGAAATATCCTTACAGGAATAAGGATCTATATCAGGCGTAGTATACGCAGTATTGCGTATTTCTGTCCAGTATCTGATGATCACGTGCTAGGCCTGGGGCTGGAATTGTGTCTGCCCCGTACGAAACACATGTCGGATGTCTGGTAACTAGTCTCTATAATCGGATAAACATGACCTTGTCATTTTATCCCGATCACTGCAGTACTTAAGAGTACTAGTATCGTATCATACGTGACCATCATCTCCATATGACATGAGTGACACTTCCGTCTTGACATCACACCCAACACACTACAATTCTCAATATACCCAGCATTGGCGTACACAGAACCTGTTAAAGCCCTGGACGACCACAACCAAATTATATTGATTGTCGCAAGTATTAGCGGTGCAAGTCTCAGGTTAAGACCAAATACACCAACCCTGATTTCGGACTTCCATAGACACATAGTCATACTACCAATGGAATTCCGAGGGGGTCTATCCAGAGGGAAGCTGTTTCTCGTACCATTGGTAAAACACAACCTCCTATTACACTTGCGTGAGTATCCTATACCCAAATATATGAGAACTTTGCAGTTATGCCCTCACAACGCGCACAAGTGCAATACTAGTCTTTTACGTATTTATCGATGTCCAATCTCGATAATACTATGACTATGGATATTTAATGATTTATCCTACGCGGAATGATACTGTATCATATCATTCTCGGTCCAGGAATAAATCATAGGGACCTCCTATCATTTATATATCTAGGTGATCTAATCACAAATGATAAGAGTACAATCTCCTTTGTCACATAGTTAATTTGTACAGCAACACCATGATCTGTACAAATAGTGACGCTATGGGTCATAATTGTCCAACAATCATAACGCGATGCCACATCTGTAAAGGTCACGAAATATTCATATCCACCTCTAGCCTAGCTAGACATGGGCGCACTTACTTCACTATCAATAAGGGCTAACAGATCGGTGCACTTGCACTTTTACAAGTAAAAGGTGTTTTAGGCACTTTGCCTATAAACTAGATTCGTAGACATTATTTGAATGGAATCAAATCTGTCCTAGTATCCACTCTTCGAAAGTGTGGATATACGAGTCTTGTTTAATTGTGTCCCAGACAACAATGCCACTCATAATTCTCAACTGATTAATCAGTTTGATCTATTAGTTTGTCATATTATATGTTTGAGATTTATTTATATTCAAAATATAAATTTGTTATTACATCTAATGTGTTTATCTCAATATCATCTTTATATAATAAAACACTTTAGTGTTCTAGAATATAAAGGTATATCCGCAACAGATTATACTTTGATAGAGATAATGTTTCTAGTCAAACTAGTTACATTGTAACAGTTTACTAATTAAGTACACACCGAAGGGTAGTTCCTAAACTTAGGTCTACGGTTAAAACAATGACTGTCGTCCCATTTCCTATTCGTAGATAAATCTATACTGAAGTCAGTATCCTGCTTATCAGCAGATACTGCACACCAGTACATATTTATGTCCCACTTCCAGTAACTAATATCCAATTTTAATACTAGTAGCGAACATGTTAATAACAAACATGTTTGAAGTCGGAGCCTTGCACCGTCTTCAATTCCTTCATGTTTGCCTTGTCCATACGGCAGTCACGCTTCCGTGTCCCCGTTTGCCACAATTTAGGCAGACATTTTGGGATATGTCCTTTATCTTCCCATAAGATTATAATGATTTTGCCTTTGCCCTTTTCAAACTCCAGAAGCCTTTAGCCTAGCCTTGGCCTTCTAGAATGTCGAAGTAAGGTACGCCTTGCGCTTCTTGCCTTATTTCAAACTTTGGCTTTGTCTCCTTGAGAATAGCCATTAACTCTCCAAGAGTTTACTATTGCAATTTAGTACTTCAAAGATCTAAAAATAGATCTATGAAGTGTTGGTTATTTCTAAGGTCCCAAGATCAAATCAAGACATGAAATAATGCATGAATACATCAACGGAGGTAGCGGAATACTCACATTGATCGGTTATGTCGATTTGAAGACGAATCAAGGCCAAAAACGTACTGCCCTTCACGCCAAACTGCAACAGTCCACTGTCCTTGCAAAACAGAATTTCGGGTCTCAAAACGAAGCTCCAAACTCCATCGGATGAGTCTCGCCTCATGGTCGAACCTCCCTACCACCTTCGCAAGACTCGTAGTGTGCTAGCACTTGCGGTTTTCACCATGAAAACCCAACTCTTGGCTTCCCTTTGTTCACGCCATTTCTGGTTCCAAACCAGTGAAGATTTTCTTCATTTGGGCGTGAGAGAAGAGAGAAATGAGAGAGAAGAAGTTTTGTGTTAAGTTAAAATGATTTACCAAAAATCAATTTATATTTATGCCATAATTTTTATTAAATTAATAATAAAATTATGACACAAAACATGCAATGGCTTAGAGTGTCAAACACTCAAACTCCATGCATGACATTGAGTGCAATGTACACAATCTACATGCAAAGCATTAGAATGACATGTGTCATGTGGGCCCCACACGTTTCCAAATGAAGTGGGCCCACGTGCACTCACGCGTTCGTTGGGTTCGATATTTCCGAAATACCGTGCTTACGTCGCGACGTTAATTCAATCGAATTTAAAAAATAATTTGCGCCTAGCGAAATTATTATTTACGTCGCTAACGAATTAATTCTAATTAACTCGTTTGCCCGAATAAAATCTAATTTTAATTCCGCGTCGAAATCTAATTTCTTAATATATCTAATTATATATAATTCATCTAATTCCATAATTAATTCGATTAATTCAAATTCTCGTTCTCTCTTTAGACGACATTTTATCCCGGATAAAATATCTCTGTTATAATCCTAGATTAATTTTCTCTCTCTTCTATATAATCCCAGATTATTCAAGAGTGCGAGTTGTGCGTCATCGGTGGATTATCGGGAAGCGACCCATGAGATCCCCGGATAATCTGGCAGTAAATACGGTCGTCGGAGTATCCGAATCACGTACGTACCAAGTACTACGTTCTACCGATTTACGAGACAAGGTCGACTCCTAGCAAAGCACCAAGTCTACCCAATTCTCCGGACATATCTATTTAAGAATATTAAGATCTGTATCAAGCGTAGTATACTAATGTATTGTGCATATCGGCCAGTATCGGATAGTCACGTGCTAGGGCTGGGGCTGGATAAGTGTCTGCCCCGTCCGAAACACATATCGGATGTCTGGTAACTAGTCTCTATAATCGGATATTCATGACCTGGTCATAATATCACGATTGGATGCGCATCACTTAAGAGCACTAATACCGTATCCTGCGTGACATCATCTCCATTATGACTGGAGTGACACTTCCGTCTTGACATCACATCCAATACACTACGATTCCTGATAAACCCAGAAGAGGTGAACACAGAACCAGTTAAGATCCCCCACCACCAAAACCAAAGTTTACCGATTGTCGTAAGTATTAGCGATGTAAGTCTCAGGTAAAGACTATACACACCTACCTTGATTTCGGCCTCCCATAGACACCTAGTCATAATACCAATGGGATTCCGAAGGGTCTATCCAGAGCGAAGCTGTTTCCCGTACCATCGGTGAAACACGACCTCCTATCGCACTTGCACAAGTATCCAATACTTATATATATGAGAACTATGTCGTTGTGCCCTCACAATGCGCACAAGTGCAATACTAGCCTATTCCGCATTATCGATGTCCAGTCTCGATAATACTACGGCTAGGGATATTTAATGATTAATCCTTCGTGGACTGATACTGTCTCATATCATCTCAATCCAGGAACTAATCATAGGGACCTCTCTTCATTTATATATCTATGGTGATCTAATCACAAATGATGAGAGTGCAATTTCCTTATTACATAGTTAATTTGCTACAACAACACAATGATCTGTGCAAATAGTGATGCTATGGGTCATATTATCCAACAATCTCCCACTTGGCACGTAGCGAGTCACTCAAGTGTCCAACACTCGAACTATGTAAGGTTCGCTCAAATTGCTGAGGAAAGGTTTTCGTCAGCGGATTTGTTGTTTGACGCGATTTATACGATCATCACATCGCCACGATGTATGATCCGAACGAATCAGATGATATAGAAGTATATATCTGGATCGTCGATGAGACCTTTAATTTCTTAGCCTGTGCTGACGCCTAGCTCAGCTGCTAACAGAACTATATCTAATCTAATTAGATTTACTATCGACCCAAAAGACTTCTATTGCTGCCTCAGCTGCAGCAATAATCCGCATTTGTTGTTTATTCGGCAACAGTTATCTTGCTTGGAAGATTTCCAGCTCACTGTCCCGTTATTCAAACTTTATAGTACCGCAGTATATAATCGTTTGGAAACTTGCTGCAGTGATCCCAGTCACTTCAAGTTCTCCTTCTCCATAGTAAAAGATAGCATCTTTAGTTCTCAGAGATACTAACAGATGTTCTTAACTTCAATCCAGTGACTATCACTTGGATTGACCCGATTGTGACTCCATATGCTCGAAGCGTATGAGACACCCCATCAAGTACATTTTAAATGTACAATTTCCCAGAGAGTGTTAACAACTCCAAATCTATCTCAATAGATCTTTATTCCTTGAATAAAGGTTGTTACTCCCCAGAATTCTACGGAGAATTTCTATTGAAAGCCAAGCTTTTAACAATAGCTATATGGGAATTTCACTGTCAGTGCGCTCTCCCCACTAACCTCTTATATACACAAGAATTATTTCGTTTTGAGTCAAATCATAAACCATTATGATTATTTCAAAACGTCAGTTCCAAGAACCTTATGCTTGCATCAATCCAAACATGGATCGAATAACCCGCAAACCTTGTTTGTCGGTTATATAAAATCGTCAGGATGTTGTAAACATCCTCCAAAAGGTTTCCTTTTCAGGAAAGCGATTTTGATTTATAACTGACATATTTCATAAATGAAATATATAGTTATTTTCAAGCATTTTAAAAATGGATTTACCATGGCAACAGGTAAAAGGTTGAACCGTTATTAACACAATGTTGATAACGATACCTTTCCGTCAAAAGCCTAGCTTTGTACGTTGGTATGTTGCCATCCATGTATGTCTTCCTTGAAGACGTTTAATGTACCATAGGCACAACGCCTTGTGGTACAACAACTAGTATCCAAACATAATTGTTATACATGGAATCCATTTCGGACTCATGGCACTTTGCCATAATAGGGAGTCGATACCTCGTATCACTTCCTCATAAACGTAGTCGGATGGTACACCACCATAAGATTGACATCTTTATGGGGCGAGATCAGAAACCCATACCTAGGTTGTTTTCTGACTCTATCCGATCTACTAGTTCTTGTGTATTTGAAGATTAATGGTATAGTTTCATCATAGATGAACTATTTGTGTTCCATTACGGACTTCGTGCCTTGAACAGTATTACTCCGATTTTCATCGAGTATCACTATCCTCCCACTAACCACTGCATATCGGTATTCCTCTCAGGAAACCGCATGGTGAGCAACAATTATATTGTTCTCATATGGGATTTACAAGTACTATACTTAAGGTTTCCCTTAGGATAACCTATATTGGCACTTATCCAATTTGGGTCCTTAGTTTGGTATCATCCAAACTCTATGCCTGGCATACCCAAATTATCAGGAATGAGAAACCTCGTTTCTTCCCTGTTCATATCCTATATGATATATGTCAAACAGATTTATATGGAACCTTATTCTAAATAAGTTTTGCACTGTTAATACATATCCTGTAGAAGGAAATAGCAGCTCAGAGCGACTCGTGATAAACCTTATCATGTCCAACAAAAATTCGGTTTTTGGTTTGGACACACCGTCTAACTAACGTGTCTCGGGAGGAGTTCTCACATGAAAGAACACCGTACTCTTTCATTTATATATGAAACTTACTGCTTAATTATTTACCAATACGGTCTTACCGTAGCGGCATAATACTACAGCCGATCTGTTTGTATACTTCGTGTCAAAACTCAAAGTTTCGTATTGTGTTCTTCAAAAGAAACACATAACCATAACGTGATGCCATATCCGTTAAGGTCACGAAATATTCATGTACACATCTAGCCAGCTAGATATGGGCCCACTTACTTCACCATGAATAGGGTTTACAGATCGGTGGCCTTTACACTATTACCTAGTAAATAGTATTTTAGGTACTTAACCTAGTAAACTAGATTCGTAGACCTGATTTGAATAGTCAAATCAGTCCTAGTACCCACTCTTCAAAAGTGTGGATATACGAGTCTTGTTTAATTGTGTCCCAGACAACAATGCCACAAATAAGTCTCCATTGATCAAATCAATTTGAGCTATTTTTTGTCATTTTATATGTTTGAGATTTTATTTATATTCAAAATATAAATTCTGTTATTCACATCTAATGTGTTTATCTCGGTATCATCTTTATATAATAAAACACTTAGTGTTCTAGAATATAAAGGTTTTATCCGCAATGGATTAAACACTGATATAGAGATAATGTCTCTAGTCAAACTAGTTACATTATAACAGTTCCTAATTTAAGTACATACCTAAAGGGTAGTTCCTAAACTTAGGTATCCACGGTCGAAACAGCGACTTTCGTCCCGTTTCCAATTCGCAGAGAAATCTCGGCTTGAAGCTAGTATCCAGCTCACAGCGGATTCTGAATGTCAATACATATATTTTATGTACCACACTAAGTATTTAAAATCCAATTTT
>SKCR01002866.1:0-27036 GCA_019454045.1 Zanthoxylum bungeanum | reverse complement strand
ACACTTGCATAAGTATCCAATACTTAAATATATGAGAACTATGCTGTTACGCTTCCATAACATGCACAAGTGCAACTAGTCTATTCCGTATTATCGATGTCCAATCTCGATAACTGCGACTATGGATATTTAATGATTAAACCGTTATGGATTGATACTGTCTCATATCTTATAATCCGGACTAATCAAAGGACTTTTATCATTTATATATTTAAGTAATCGAATAACAAAATGATAAAATGCAATTTTATTGTCACATAGTTAATTTGTACAAAAAACCAAAATGTCTTTTACAAATAGTGACGCTATGGGTCATAATTGTCCAATAATCTCCCACTTGGCCTATAGCCAGTCACTCAAGCATCTAACACCTAAACTATGTACATATCGCTCAAACTTTTGCTGAGGAATAGCTTTCGTCAGTGGATCTGCAATGTTGTCCTCTGATGCCACCTTCTTGATCTTCACATCGCCACGATATATGATCTCACGAATCAGATGGAAACGTCGAAGAACATGCTTGGATCGTTGATGAGACCGCGGTTCCTTAGCCTGCGCTATAGCCCCGTTATTGTCACAATACAATGGAACGGGCTCAGTTGCTAACGGAACTACTCCTAATCCAATTAGGAATTTACAGATCCAAACTGCCTCTTTTGCTGCTTCAGCTGCAGCAATGTACTCCGCTTCAGTTGTTGAATCGGCAACAGTCTCTTGCTTGGAAGATTTTCAGCTTACTACTCCGTTATTCAAACAAAATATGTACCAGGATTGCGACTTGCAGTCGTCTTTATCAATTTGGAACTTCCATCGGTAAACCCAGTTACCTCAAGTTCTTCATCTCCATAGATTAAGAAAGCATCATTAGTTCGTCAAAGATACTTAAGGATATTCTTAACCGCCATCCATTGACCATCACATGGATCGGCCTGATAGCGACTACACATGATTAAAGCATACGACATCAGGTCGCATACATATCATGGCAAACCATGATCGATCCGACTGCCGAGGCGAACGGTATCCAACTCATGTTGTCTCTCTCATCTTGAGTTTTGGAGACATGTCCTTAGATAGAGTGACGCCATGTGACACTGGCAACAGTCCCCTTTTGGACTGATCCATGTTGAATCTGTTCAATACTTTGTCAATGTACGTGCTCTGGGAGAGTCCAAGCATCTTTCTAGATCTATCCCGTAGATCTTTATTCCTAGAATAAAGGCTGCTTCTCCCAAATCCTTCATGGAGAATTTTAATGAAAGCCAGCTTTCACCCCGACGTTAACATGGGAATGTCATTGCCAATAAACAATACATCATCAACGTAAAGGACAATGAATGTCAGTGTGCTCCCACTAACCTTCTTATATACACAAGGATCATCCTCGTTTTGAACGAAATCATATTCTTTTATGATCTCATCAAAACGTTGGTTCCAAGAACGCGATGTTTGCTTCAATCCATAAATGGATCGATTTAACTTACAAACCTTGTTTGCAAGTCTTGGTATGACAAAACCGTCAGGTTGTTGCATATAAACATCCTCCAAAAGGTTTCCGTTAAGGAAAGCTGTTTGGCATCCATCTGCCATATCTCGTAATCAAAATATACAGCAATAGCAAGCATTATCCGAATGGATTTAATCATGGCAACAAGTGAAAAAGTTTTGTCGTAATCAACACCATGTCGTTGACAATAACCTTTTGCTACAAGACTAGCATTGTACGTTTGTACGTTACCATCCATGTCAGTCTTCTTCTTGAAGATCTATTTGCAACAAATAGGCTTTACGCCTTCTGGTGCATCAACCAGTGTCCAAACTTGGTTGGTGTACATGGAATCCATTTCGGAATTCATAGGCATCTTGCCATAAACCGGAGTCGATACCTTGTATTGCTTCCTCATACGTAGCCGGCTCATTTTCCTCAATAAGATTATTATCCACATGAGGTGAGATCAGAAACCCATACCTCTCAGGTTGTTTTCTGACTCTCTCCGACCTACGCGGTCCTTATGTATTCGAAGATAATGGTACAGTCTCATCCCTGATGGACTGTTAATGTTTCGTTAAAGATTTTGTGCCAGGAACAATATCACTCTGATTTTCATCGAGTTCTACTTTCCTCCCACTTATCACTGCATTTAGGAATTCCTTCTCAAGGAAAACCGCATGTAGAGCAACAAATACTTGTTCTCTTGTGGGTGATAGAAGTAATATCATTTGGTTTCCCTAGGATATCCTACAAATAGGTATTTATCCGATTTGGGTTCTATTTTGGTACCTTCCAAACGTTTGACGTATGCCAGCAAACCCCCCCAAATCTTCAGGAATGAGAAACCTGGTTTCTTTCCTGTCTATATTTCATACAGAGTCTGTTGAACAGACTTTGACGGAACCTTATTCAAAATAAGTATTGCACTGTTCATGCATATCCCCAGAAGGAAATAGGTAGCTCTGTGCGACTCATCATAGACCTTACCATGTCTAACAAAGTTCGATTTCTCCGTTCGGCACACACCTTTAATTGCGGTGTTCTAGGAGGAGTCCACTATGAAAGATACCATATTCTTTCAAGTAATCAAGAAACTCATTGCTTAAGTATTCGCCACCACGGTCCGACCGTAATGTCTTAATATTTGCTGGTCTATTTTTCTATTTCGTGTCGAAACTCTTTGAATTTCTCAAAGGTTTACGACTTGTGTCTCATAAGATACACATAACCATAACGCGATGCATCATCCGTAAAGGTTACGAAGTATTCATATCCACCTCTAGCCTGGCTAGACATGGGCCCCATACGTCATTATGAACGAGGGCTAACAGTTCGTGGCACGTGCACCTTTACCGCTAAAAGGTGATTTAGGCATCTGCCTAATAAACAAGATTCGCAGACATCATATGAATTTGGATCAAATCTCCGTCCAAGTACCCACTTTTCGAAAGTGTGGACATACGTGTCTTGTTTATGTGTCCCATATACGACAATACCACATGTAAGTTTCATCTTTGTTAATTACTTTAAGCCTTTTGTTTGTTACATTATATGTTTGAGATTGAATCATATTCAAAATATAAAGACCATTATTTACATCAGCAGTGCAAATTTCCATATCATTTTTATACATAAAACACCCAGTGTTTCTAAATCCAAGTGTACCCACATTGGGCTAACATAGATACAGAAATAATATTCCTAGTCAAACTAGGTACATAATAACAGTCTGTAAGTTTAAGTACATGCCCCAAGGGCAGTTCTAAAACTAAAATGCCACCGGCCAAAACGACGACTCATGTCTCATTTCCAACGCGGAGGTCAATCTCTCATGAGGCCAGTCTTCTGCTAATCTGCAGGTCCTACACATCATTACATATATGAGTACCACAACCAGAATCAAAACTCCAATTTTTATTCTATAACAAACATACCTGAAGCCGGTGCCTTGCCTGCTTTGATTATCTTCTTCATGTGTGCCTTGTACTCGCGGCAGTCACGCTTCCAGTGACCCCGCTTCCCGCACTGTAGACATGCATTTTGGGATTTGTCCTTACCCTTCCCAGAAGGTTTTGACGATTTGGCCTTGCCTTTCTTCTTCTTTACACCTCCAGTCACCTTGGGCCAAGCCCTTGGAGTCTGAGATGTTGCAGCGAAGTGCGCCTCGCACTTCTTGCCCTTTAGGAGCACTTTTTCTGCTTCACGGAGTGTGGACATCAACTCTCCAAGAGTTTGGTCTTGGTTCAACATATTGTAGTTCATGATGAACCCACTCCAAGTGTCGGGGAGAGACTGTAGGATCAAATCTACTGAAGTCTCAGCCTCGAAGACAATGCCCATCTGTCCCAGCTTCCCAATGTCTGCAATCATCTGTGACACATGGTGTTTAACAGACGTGTTACACCCATGGCTTTAACAGGTTCTGTGTACGCCTCTTCTGGGTATATTGAGAATCGAAGTGTATTGGGTGTGATGACAAGATAGAAGTATCACTCCACTCCAGTCATAGTGGAGATGATGATCACGTAGGATACAAAACTGGTGCTCTTATATGCTACAGCTATCGGGATAATATGACAAGGTCAGGCTTATCCGATTATAGAGACTAGTTACCAGAGATCCTATATGTGTTTCGTACGGGCAGACACAATCCACACCCCAGGCCCTAACACGTGACATCTGATGCTGGATCGCAATACGCAATACTACGTATACTACAACCTGTAAAGATTATATATTCCTTTAAGAATATTTCTGGAGAATTGGGTAGCCCGGTGCTTTGCAAGAAGCCAACCATGTCTTGTAAATCGGTAAAAACGTAGTACTAGGTAAGTTTGTGTTCGGATAGTCTGACGACCAGATTTACTGCCAACATATCCGGGATCTCATGGGTCGCTTCCCGAAGATTCTCCGATGACGTCATGACTCACACATTATTAATCTGGGATTAATTTTGGAGAGAGAAAATTAATCTGGGATTAATTGCAGAGATATTTTATCTGGGATAAAATATTATTTAAAGAGAGAGAACGATTAATTTGGAATTAATCGATAAAATAATATATTCGATATATTATACGAAATTAGATTTCGTTCGGGCGAACGAGTTAATTTAGAATTAATTCGTTAGCGATGTGAACAGTAATTTTGCTAGGCATAATTATTTAATTAAATTTGATTTAATTACATCGCAACAGAAAATTCATTAATTCAAAATTAGTGAACCCGAGCCCGGGAGTGTTTGCGGGCCGACTCGCATTTCAAATTCAAGTGCGGCCCACAAGTCACATCAAGCGTCAAATCACTAGTCAATCAAATGATGGAAGTCACATCACTTGAGTGAAGTGATGTTTGTCATCATTGATTGATGTGAATAGTGATGTGAGTGGTTTAAGGCATTAATTGCCATTTTGGCTCCAAATTTTGTTTGACTTTTTGAAAGGATATACAAAATTTAAGAAAATAATTTGGTATTAGTTTTTTGAAAAACCAAATACAACAACCAACTCACTTCTCTCTTCTCTTCTCATTTTTTCGGCCAAGGGCCAATATTTTCTCTCCCAATTTTTCCTTCAAAGCCGTGAGCACCAAGGACAAAAATGTGAAGATTTGTTGCAAATTTTCACAAGTGCTAGCACACATTAAGAGTCATCCAAATGTGATAGGGAAACAAACCCTTGAGCATGGAATCACAAACCAAGCTTGGAGCTTGAAGATCAAACTTGGAGGAGCTTGACCGAAATCAAAGGAGCACAAATTGGGCAAAGCCGTGAGCTTCATGGAGCCAATAAATTTTTGTTGTTCCTCGCATCGCAAAATCCGATCATTGTAAGTATGATTCCGCCATACTTCTTTATTGTATTCACATATTTTCATTGCTTGAATGATCTTGGGACTATAGTAGAAACTCAACAATGGTATCAAGAGCCTTGTTTAAGCATGGAATTGGAATTAGGGTAAAATGGGTAAATTATTTGAGCATGTTTGGATGAAATTGATTGTTGGAATGTGATTGAATGATGATAACATAATGTATGCATGATCAATTTGATGAAAATTGAATTGGATGAATTTTTCCCCAAAAACTTGGCTTGGCCGAAAGTTTTCGCTTGCCCTAAGTCATGGTGATTTTTGTTTTTGATCATTGGATGAGTTGAAATCATTTGGGAAATGTTGATTTAGGATTTATTTGGATTGAATTCAGAACCGGACAATGAACCCCAATTGCCATGAATGATAAACATGGAAAATGATATGATTTTTTGATTCAATTGTGTTGGACATGTGTTGATGATAATTATCATGATTAATTATGTAAATTGGTGTTTTGGAAATATTAATTTGGTTAATTAATTATGGCTACACTTTGATTAATTAAATTGTGAAATTTGGAATTTTTGTAATTTAATTAGTTGGGCTTATTTGGGGATTGGGCTTGTAAAGTTGTATTTGGGCTTAATGGGCTTGGTTGGGCCAAGTTTGGTTTAGGCTATTGGTTGGATCCAATTGGGCCCAAAACCATATCCATAAAGTCCAAATATAATAAATGGACCTTTAATTTTAATTGGGACTAATGGGCCTAAATTGGTTTCTGTGGCAAATAAGGGTGATTCCTTAAATGGGCTTTGGTATTTGGGTTTGACCCATATTGACCAAAGTCCATGCCTTAAGAAATAATTGAAACCCATTGGACTTTAATAAATTGACATTGGATGTTAATTAAGCTTTGAGACCCGTAACGATTAGATTTAGAATCTAAATCGAAAGGCACATTAAAAAGTGTAATTATTTAATTTAGAATTAAAATAGAATTAATATTAAATACAAATTAAATTGGATTTAATGTTGTAGTTAATATAATTCAAGAATTCGTACTTTGAGTAGTTATTCTTAAACGAGTTTGACTCGAGCAAAATCAAATTGTTGTTTGAACATTGGATGGTCATTAATTTCAGATAATTAATTGGATTAGATTGATTGATAACATGTTTTGTGTGAATACATGGATGCGATGTATGAATAATGTATATCGGATGGATATTAGATGGATGAGGGCAATTTTGGAAATTGTTGTAATAAATTTAGAATTGATTAATTGGACCTGTGTGTCCAGCCTATTACCTCTTGACTCTTTGTATTTCTCTTCTCACCTATTCCCCTCAATGTAAATGAGGTTTCTTTAGAAGTGTTATGTAATCGGGTAGAAGTAAGAATTGTGCTAGTGGGAGAGAGGAAATGAAGAGATTTGTTCTAGGAACAATGTGTTAAATATCCATCCGCATATCATTATTAAATTTATTTACGCGCCTTATTATGTTTTTAGAATGCATGTTTAAGGGTGTATGATGATGAGACCTTAACAAAGATAATTAATTGGTTGCCAATTACGCGAAAAATCCTCAACACAGATTAAGTGTTTTTCCTTCCATTGAATGATTCATTCTCAAGATCCAAGATTGGCACTGGTTGGTGTTAGACATTATGTCCCATAGCGTCACTGTTGTAAATGATATTGTATTATTGTACAAAATTAACTATGTGATAATGAAATTGCCTTTTGCCGTTTTGTAATATTATTTACTTTGATATATAAATGGCGAAAGTCCATATGATTAATACCGGATTGAGATGATATGAGACAGTATCAATCCATAAAGGTTTAATCATTAAATATCCCTAGTCGGAGTATTATCGAGATCGGACATCGATAATGCGGAATAGACTAGTATTGCGCTTGTGCACGTTGTGAGGGCACAACGGCATAGTTCTCATATATTTAAGTATTGGATACTTATGCAAGTGCGATAGGAGGTTGTGTTTTATCGATGGTACGGAAAACAGCTTCGTTCTGGATAGACCCCGCGGAATCCCATTGGTAGTATGTCTGCGTGTCTATGGGAGGCCGCATCAGGGTAGGTGTATATGGTCTTAACCTGAGACTTACATCGCTAGTACTTGCGACAATCGGTAACTTTGGTTTTGGTGGTTGGGGACCTTAACCGGTTCTGTGTACACCTCTTCTGGGTTTATCGAGAATCGTAGTGTACTGGATGTGATGTCGAGATGGGAGTATCACTTCAGACATATGGAGGTGATGATCACGCAGGACACAGAACTAGTACTCTAAAAAGGTTGCAACCGTCGGGACAATATGACCAGGTCAGGATTGTCCGATTTAAAGAGACTAGTTGCTTGATGTCCGATATATGTTTCGTACGGGGCAGACACATTTCCAGCCCCAGGCCTAACATGTGATCGTCCGATACTGGATCGATGTACGCAATACTACGGTATACTACGCTTGATATAGATCTTATATTCCTATAAGAATATTTCTGGAGAATTGGGTAGGCATGGCGCTTTGCTAGAAGCCAACCTTGTCTTGTGAATCGGTAAAAAACGTAGTACGAGGTACGTACGTGTTCGGATTATCCGACGACCGTATTTACTGCCAACATATCCGGAGATCTCTTGGGTCGCTTCCCGAAGATTCACCAATGACGTATGATTCAAACTCGATTAATCTTGGATTAATTACGGAGAGACTTTATCTTGGATAAAGTACTATACAAGAGAGAGAACGATCAATTTGGAATTAATCGTAAAATTATTATATTCGATATAATAATCGAAATTCGATTTCGACGCGAAATTAAAATTAGATTTTAATTCGGGCAAATGAGTTAATTTAGAATTAATTCGTTAGCGACGTAAATAATAATTTCGCTAGGCGCAATTATTTATTTAAATTCGATTTAATTAACGTCGCGACGTAAGTTCGGTATTTCGGAAATATCGAACCCGAACGCGTGAGTGCACGTGGGCCCACTTTCATTTGGAAACGTGTGGGCCCCACATGACACATGTCATTTTATGCATTATTTAATTGTTAATACATTGCATGGTGATAGTGTACAATACACTCAATGGTTTTGCATGGAGTTTGAGTGTTTGACACTCTAAGCCATTGCATGATTTGTGTCATAAGTTTATTATTAATTTAATAAATATTATGGCATAAATATAAATTGATTTTTTGTAACAAAAATCATTTGAACTCTCCTCTCTCTCATATTGCCGAAACTACATGCAGTTTTGGGCTCTCCATTTCTTCAATTTTTGTGGCAAGATTTGAAGAAGTTGTGCATTCAAAATCACAACAAAGGCTAGCACCTTCAGGGATCATACATAGGTGATATGGGAAAACTAATCCTTGAGCTTGGAAGGATCAACTCGACTTGGAGTCCCTCTTTTCTTCTTGGCCGAGAGCTTCACTGCCCAAGGGAGGAATTTCGCATCATCTTAGCATCCATCTTCAAGTATTGTGAGTATGATTCCGCCATACTTCAATTAATTCATTCATGTATTTATATATTTTGCTTGTTCTTGTTGATCTTGGGGCTTGTTATTATTTCCCAACAGTTTGTTGGCCAAAGTCAAGACCTTTGTCCATCACAGATGTGTTTGAATCATGAAAGCTTTGTTCCATATTGATGTCTTGTCCAAGTTGTGATTTGTTGGCCAAAGTCAAGATCACTTCTTGTCCATCGACATCGATTACGAAGCTTTCAAGGTCAATGGGTTCCGCTTAACTATGATCATTAAGTTTGTTGTGCCAAAGCCAAGGCTTAATTGATTCAGAGGAAAAAGGTTAGAGAATATATTGGATATATTGGCATATATAAGATATATTTTCGGACTTGGATGTCCACCTACTGGATCTAGGAATTGGATGAGATCCAATTGATCTTAGAGAGATCTATCTAGTTAAATATCATACAATTTGTTGGCCAAAGTCAAGGTTGTGTGTTATTTAACGGGATCCTAGCCCACTATAGGCATTATATTTTTGCATATTAGCCCGATGATGAGTCTCGTATGGAGACACTACCTCTTTAGGTTGTGAAAGCAGCTGGAAACGGACGTTGGAAGGGTAAAGTTGGGAATTAGTATTTTGTCAGATTTAACTCGCTTGTTTCGCTTCAGGTTCGCTTGTTGGACCTCTGTTTTAAAACACACCAAACCCATTAAATCACATCAAAAAAATAATTAAAACATTTAAAACACATCTCAAAAATTAAATAATTAAACATTTAAAATATGTCACAAATTAAATTAAACATATTAAATTAAATTAAAACACATGTCACAAATTAAAATCAAATTAAATTAAATTAAATCACTTCCAAAATTAAAATAATTCACCTACTAATTGAAGATATTCACCCACAAAAGCCCATATGCACCCATCCAAAACCCTAACCCTAGCTCACCACTATATAAAACCCCTAAACTAAATCTAGATTTGGCATCAGCCCATGGAACTCACGGCAATCATCAAAAAAAAAAACCAAAAAAAAACCCTAATGATCATCTTCCCCACAAAGTAGCTGCCTGCCTCCTATCTCTCTCGTCTCTATCCTCCGATCAACTTCAACACCCACTCACGCTCAGACCAGTCACAAACCATGCATATAGAAAGCAACAAACCCTAAAAAACCCTACAAACAGTCCTCAATCACACACCACTGCAGCCCTCATTTCAGCCCTTGAAACACCCATCACACGCCCTTGCTCCATTGGCTCAAAGTACACGTGAAACCCTGAACTAGACTCACGCTCTTCCTCTCTCTATCTTATCTTCACTCGGAAGACCACAACAAAGCAAACCCTAAGAACCCAAACGAACTATGGACGCAGACCCTCTCTCCATTACCTATCTCGCCACTCTGGGCCTCACCAAAATAGCGACAACACCCACCTTCAGGCTTCACGCACTTCAGGTCAGGTCTCCATCTCTCCTCATCTTCACAAACCAATAAACCCTAACACACACATGCAGGTCACAGCCCTAGCCCCTCTCGGTAGAAGCCTAAATGCAGCCCTTCTAACATACGTAACTAGCCACCCTCACTTGCCCCATTAACGCAGCCACACCACATAGCCATCAGCCACGCAACAGTGCCCCTGCCCTCCGCATCACAGTCTGAATCATCACCATGTTCACGCCATCACTCACAACACACACTCACCAAAATAATCGCAAAACCACCACAAGCCACTCACGTCACTGCCCAACTTCACACCACAAATCACAATGAAACCCTAGTTGCTCGCGCCTTCAACAGTCCACACAAACTTCACTCATTCGGCAGCGCTGCCTCATAAAACCTAGACACACGGCCTTCTCCACTATCATCAACAAACCAGTCTCCATTCATCATCACACCACACAATCATCAACAAACCAGCCTCCATCCACACGCCACCTGCCCCTTTAGCCTACCTTCTTACGCTCAAAGACTCCATCACGCCCCCTGCCCCTTGCCTTCACTCAATCAGCCCTCAGCGCACACCTGCCAACGTCCAGCCAACTCACTGCTCACCAAAACCGCACCTTGCCCTCATAGAAGCGCCACATAACCTTCACACCACACCAAAGCAACCTGCCTCACGTTTAGCCTGCCACAAGAAACTCTCTCTCGCATCAACATGTAACCCTCCACCCTGCACGCTCACAAACCCTGCAACGCAATGCCACACATCAGCCCTGCCACACAGCCTCATCAAGCCCATGATCCTCACGCTCACACACCTCACCGCTTCAGCCCATCACGCCATCAACAGCCCCCTTAGCCACCCATTGCCTTCAGCGCCTAAACAGACACACCGAGCAACAACAACATGCCTTCCCACAAAGTCGCACACACTTGCCTACTACCCTTCGATAATTCCGTACCTGAACAGTCCACGCAAACAGCCTTTCCTGCACGCATAAATTGCCAAGAATCTGCTCCAGAACAGTCCCCAAATAACCCAAAAAAAGAGTCCCCGAAACTCCCCAAAACAGTCCCCAAATTAATCCAAAACAGTGACCAGAAGAAATCCTTAAAACAGCAGAGAAACGGAGTGAAAACAGCAGCCCAAACAGTGAAACAGCGAGGAAAAACATTGAATTAGTGAACCAGAAAAGTTATGGAGCAGCTGTTGGATAATATGACCCATAGCGTCACTATTTGTACAGATCATGGTGTTGTTGTACAAATTAACTATGTAACAAGGAAATTGCACTCTCATCATTTGTGATTAGATCACCATAGATATATAAATGAAGAGAGGTCCCTATGATTAGTTCCTGGATTGAGAATGATATGAGACAGTATCAGTCCACGAAGGATTAATCATTAAATATCCCTAGCCGGAGTATTATCGAGATAGGACATCGATAATGCGGAATAGGCTAGTATTGCACTTGTGCGCGTTGTGAGGGCACAACGACATAGTTCTCATATATATAAGTATTGGATACTTATGCAAGTGCGATAGGAGGTGTGTTTCACCGATGGTACGAGAAACAGCTTCGCTCTGGATAGACCCTTCGGAATCCCATTGGTATTATGACTATGTGTCTATGGGAGGGGCCGAAATCAAGGTAGGTGTGTATAGTCTTAACCTGAGACTTACATCGCTAATACTTATGATAATCGATAGACTTTGGTCTTGGTGGTACAGGGCTTTAACCGGTTCTGCGTACACCACTTCTGGGTTTATCAGAGAGTCGTAGTGTATTGGGTGTGATGTCAAGACGGAAGTATCACTTCAGTCATAATGGAGATGATGTCACGCATGATACAATATTAGTGCTCTTAAGTGTTGCGCAACCATCGGGATATTATGACTAGGTCATGCATATCCGATTATAGAGACTAGTTACCAGACATCCGACATGCTTCAGACGGGGCAGACACTTATCCAGCCCCAGCCCTAACACGTGACTATCCGATACTGGGCCGATAATACACAATACTAAGGTATACTACGCTTGATACAGATCTATATATTCCTGTAAGAATATTTCTGGAGAATTGGGTAGGCATGGCGCTTTGCTAGAAGCCAACCTTGTCTTGTAAATCGGTATAAACGTAGTACAAGGTACTTACGTGTTCGGATAGTCCGACGATCGTATTTACTGCCAACATATCCGGAGATCTCATGGGTCGCTTCCCGAAGATTCACCGATGACGTATGACTCGCACTTAATTAATCTGGGATTAATTAGAAGAGAGAGAAAATTAATCTGGGGTTAATCACAGAGATATTTTATCTGGGATAAAATATTAATTAAAGAGAGAACGATTAATTTGGAATTAATCGATAAAATAATATTTGATATATTATTAGAAATTGGATTTCGACGCGGAATTAAAATTAGATTTTAATTCGGCGAACGAATTAATTTAGAATTAATTCGTTAGCGACTGTGAATAGTGATTTCGCTAGGCGTAATCATTTAATTACGACGCGACGGAAAATTCATAATTTGGAATTAGCGAACCCGAGCCCGGGATTATTTGCGAGCGCATTCACATTTCGAATTCGAGTGCGGCACGCAAGTCAAATCGTGCGTCAAATCGCTAGTCACATCAAGCGTCAAATCAAATGTCACTTTGAGTGATGTGACATGTTGTCACTTGATTTGAGTGATTGATGTGGTTTTTTGTTGAAAAGGCATTAATGGGCTTTTGCTTTTTGACTTTTTGTAAATGAAAAATGCTTTTATTTATTTGTTTTTTTGTTTTTGAAAATGAAATAAATATATAAAGCATTTTTTCTTTATTTTCTCTCTCTCTCAATCGGTTTCTATGAAACCCTTTTTCCCTCCTCTTTCTCTCTTCTCCCTCTCACGCTTCAAGCCGATTTCTTCTCCAAAAATTCTGGTTTGACCGAATCAGTGAGAAGCAAAGAAGAAGGAGTAGTGCTAGCACACACATGGGTTATACATAGATGATAGAGAACGAATTTATGAGCTTGGAATCGTTTTGGAAGCTTGAAGCTTGGAGCTTCAATGGTGTTCATCAATGGCCGATCATGGAGGAGACAATAACCAGTGAAACCGCGCAGCCCACTGCATGAGGAAGCCACTGCCGAGCTTGGAGGGAGGCAGAAAATGATCTTGTTCTTCGCATCTCAAACCGTTCAATGTGAGTTATGTTTCCGCCTTACTCCTTTGATGTGTTCATACGAATTTAGCTTATAAATGATCATTGGGACTTGATTGAAACTCAACAGCAGCAACCCTTCCGACGGCCGTCTAAACGCCCTTTCGTGAGACGACAAAAGAGGTTAGACCTGAGGGCACCCTTTTATTTATTATCTTTCGTTTATTTTGTTTATTTTAAAAATATTTTCGCATGAGATTCGTTTGAAGCATGATGTGATTGTCGAATGAGCGGAATATATGTTCTCTTTTGTGGTATATAGGATGGAAACCCGGACATAAATTCCATAGCCGAATCTGAATGGATGGTAGTGCGGTTTGTACTCGGGATACAACGCCACGTACCACTTAAGAGACACGTATTTCAACCTCATCCAAACTTGTGTTTGAGCATGTTATAGTTCGTAGGTTATTTATTTGTTATTAAAGCATGATTAGGTTGTTAGCATGTTATTTATCTTAAGCATGATTTAGTCGATAGAAAGTTATTTCTTTATACATGATTAGGTTGTTTTCACATTATGGATTTAAATTTAAATTTATGCTTAGATTCTTATTTGTTTCTTCTGCATTGATAGATAATTGAGAATGCTTGTGTGATGATTGTATGTTATTGGCGTGTTTGCCGTTATGACAACTTACTTTGAAGTATGCGAACTTAGTTATAGGTTCCCATTGTTATTATTATGCATGCAGACTTAGGCGTAGATTAACCCTTGAGCATGAATGTTGAATAGATTCGGTTAGTTTGCTACACAAATCATATCATCACAAGTGACATAAGTAAGGCCCCACCATGTGGTTCATCTTAACCAAGTGAAAACAGCGGATAATAGAAAGCTAAACCAAGACTGGGAGCGACTAGTCTACCACCCCGTGAATAAGAAGAATAACAAGAAATTGAGCCATGAGACCAGAGAGAAGACTGAGCAATCACCTGGAGAACTGGCAGAAGACCTAACCCAGCAGAATAGGAAATTCATTCATGCATGCATGCATACACGTAACATATTTTGCATTCTTTTTTGTGTTTGTTTTGTATTCACAGGTTTCAAAGAAGAAAAAGAGAAAGCAACAAAGACAAGCCAACCAGAATCAACAACATATGAGTAGTAGTTTTGGGGATGAGTCCAAGGTTGAGGCCAATTTTAGTTTCAGTTTTGGGGATGAGTCTTGGGGTCGAGGCCCACATTAGCAGAGTTTTGAAATGAATCCGGGAATGAATCCCAGGGTCGAGGCCCATATCAGTAACAGTTCAGGAATAAAGCCCACATTCAGTACAATTCAGGAACAAAACCCACAATCAGCTCAGATCGGGGATAAAGCCCACATTCACTACAATTCGGGAAGAAAGCCCACAATCAGCTCAGATCGGGGATAAAGCCCACATTCAGTACAATTCAGGAACAAAGCCCACATTCACTACAATTCAGGAACAAAGCCCACAATCAGCTCAGATCGGGGATAAAGCCCACATTCAGTACAATTCAGGAACAAAGCCCACATTCAGCACGGTTCAGGAATGAACCACATCACAGTAACAGTTCGGGAATTGACCATCTCATACAGTACAGTATTAGTTTTGGCGGGTATGGCATTCTAGGGGCGAGGCCCACATCATTACTAGTATCAGTTCTGCCGGGTATGGCACTCCGGGTATGGAGATACATCATCAGTTCTGCCGGGTATGGCACTCCCGGTATGGAGATACAACATCAGTTCTGCCGGGTATGGCACTTCGGGTATGGAGATACAACATCAGTTCTGCCGGGTATGGCACTCCGGGTATGGAGATACAACATCGGTTCTGCCGGGTATGGCACTCCGGGTATGGAGATACAGCATCAGTTCTGTCGGGTATGGTACTCCGAGTATGGAGATACAACATCAGTTCTGCCGTGTATGGCACTCCAGGTATGTAGATACAACATCGGCTTTAACGGGTATGGCACTCTGGGTATGGAGACATCAGTATCAGTTTTGCCAGGTATGGCACTCCGGGTATGGAGACATCAATATTAGTTGCGGGGATGAGTCCCAAGGTTGAGGATCCCATCAGCATCAACATTAGTTTCAGGGATGAGTCATAGGGCCGAGGCCTACATCATCATCAGTATTAGATGCGGGGATGAGTCCCAAGGTTGAGGCTCCCATCAGCATCAGCATCAGTTTCAGGGATGAGTCCTAGGGCCGAGGCCTACATCATCATCAGTATCAGTTGCGGGGATGAGTCCCAGGGTTGAGGCCTACATCAGTATCAGTTTTTGGGGATGAGTCCCAAGGTCGAGCCCACGGCAGTTAATTGTTTCAGGGATGAGTCCCAGGGTCGAAACCCACATCAGCCATCAGTATCATTTGGGATGAGCCCAGGTCGTGACCCACATCATCAGTTCGAGGGCGAGTTCCCTATTGTCCGCGGGTTGTTAGGTCGAGGTGCCCAGGGTCGAGGTGCCCCGTTGCCGGTTGTAGTTCCGGGACAAGGTGCCCACTACATCATTAGTTCGAGGGCGAAGGTCCCTATTGTCAGTGGGTTGGGTCGAGGTGTTGCCCCATTATCGGTTGTAGTTCTGGGTCGAGGTACCCAGGTCGAGGTGCCCACTATTGGACAAAATGACCCATAGCGTCACTATTTGCACAGATCATTGTGTTGTTGTAGCAAATTAACTATGTGACAAGGAAATTGCACTCTCATCATTTGTGATTAGATCACCATAGATATATAAATGAAGAGAGGTCCCTATGATTAGTTCCTGGACTGAGAATGATATGAGACAGTATCAGTCCACGAAGGATTAATCATTAAATATCCCTAGTCGTAGTATTATCGAGACAGGACATCGATAATGCGGAATAGGCTAGTATTGCACTTGTGTGCGTTGTGAGGGCACAACGGCATAGTTCTCATATATAAGTATAGGATACTTATGCAAGTGCGATAGGAGGTGTGTTTCACCGATGGTACGGGAAACAGCTTCGCTCTGGATAGACCCCTCGGAATCCCATTGGTATTATGACTATGTGTCTATGGGAGGCCGAAATCAAGGTAGGTGTGTATAGTCTTAACCTGAGACTTGCATCGCTAATACTTACGATAATCGATAGACTTTGGTCTTGGTGGTACAGGGCTTTAACCGGTTCTGCGTACACCACTTCTGGGTTTATCAGAGAGTCGTAGTGTATTGGGTGTGATGTCGAGACGGAAGTATCACTTCAGTCATAGTGGAGATGATGTCACCAGGATACGGTATTAGTGCTCTTAAGTGCTGGCCGGCCATCGGGATATTATGACAAGGTCATGTATATCCGATTATAGAGACTAGTTACCAGACATCCGACATGTGCTTCGGACCGGGCAGACACTTATCCAGCCCCAGCCCTAGCACGTGACTATCCGATACTGGGCTGATTACGCAATACTACGGTATACTACGCTTGATACAGATCTATATATTCCTGTAAGAATATTTCTGGAGAATTGGGTAGGCATGGCGCTTTGCTAGAAGCCAACCTTGTCTTGTAAATCGGTATAAACGTAGTACGAGGTACTTACGTGTTCGGATAGTCCGACGACCGTATTTACTGCTAACATATCGGGGATCTCATGGGTCGCTTCCTGAAGATTCACCGATGACGTATGACTCGCACTTTAATTAATCTGGGATTAATTACGGAGATATTTTATCTGGGATAAAATATCGTTTTTAAAGAGAGAGATGTTTGAGAGAACGATTATTTGGAATTAATCGTTAAAATAATATATTCGATATATTATACGAAATTAGATTTCGACGCGGAATTAAAATTAGATTTTAATTCGGGCGAACGAATTAATTTGAATTAATTCGTTAGCGACGTGAATAGTGATTTTGCTAGGCGTAATCATTTAATTACGACGCGACGGAAAATTCGTTAATTTGGAATTTACCGAACCCGAGCCCGAGAGTGATTGCGAGCGTATTCGCATTTCGAATTCGAACGTGGCACGCAAGTCACATCAAGCGTCAAATCGCTAGTCACATCAATTGTCAAATCATTTGTCACTTTGAGTGATGTGACATGACATGTTGTCACTTTAATAAAGTGACTTGATGTGAATAGTGATAGTTGATTGAAAAGCACTTTTGCTTTTTGACTTTTGCTTTTTTGAAAAGTAAAAGGAATTGATTATTAGAAATAAAAGTGGTAAATGTTTTTAATTAATTTTGGAAATAAATATAAACCTTATTACACTTTTCACTCTCTCTCCCCTTTTTTACGTTACGTTTTGAAACCTTTTTCCCTCTCTTTTCTTCTTCTCTTCCTCACGGCTTGGAGCCAATTTCTTCTCTCATTTTTGGTGATGGCCGAATCTATGAGAAGCAAGGAAGAAGATGAGTGCTAGCACACCTTGAGTGATACATAGGTGATAGGGAAGTGTCTTCATGAGCTTGGATTTTATTTTGGAGCTTGAAGCTTTGAGCTTCCATGGAGTCATCAATGGCCGATCATGGAGGAGACCACCACCATCAAAACCGAGCAGTCCATAGCAAGGAGAAGCCTTAGGCGAGCTTATGGAGGGAGCTTGAAGGCTTGTATTCTCATTTCATCAAACCATCAATGTGAGTATGAATTCCGCCTTACTCCTTGATGTATTCATGTGTTTTCTTGCTTGATTTCATGATTCTTGGGACCTATATTAGAACTCAACAATGGTATCTTGAGCTTTGATCAAGCATGAAAAAGTTAGGGTTAAAATTGGGTAAACTCGATTTAGGCATGATTTGGTTGAATTGTTTGATGAAGTATGCTTGAATGAGATTGAATTGAAGTTGGGTATGATCAATTTCATGAAATTGGATTGGATTCAATTTTCCCTAAATTTGGGCATGACAAATTGGGTAAAATCAATTGAAGCATGATTTGATTAAATTGATTGATTAAGTATGCTTAAATGTGTTGTTGAATTAATGATTGATTGGATCAATTTGAAGAAATTATGTTTGGAACAAATTTCCCCAATTTTTTATGTTGGCATAAAGTGACAAATTTGGGTAAACTTGATTTTGAGCATATTTTGTGAAATTGGATGAATGAGAATGCTTAAAGTATGTTAATTTAAGATTGATTGGATCAATTTGTTGAAATTGTGTTTGGAACAAATTTCCCCAAATTGCTTATGTTGGCCGAAATTAAAGAACCCTAAATTTCTTGGTGATTTTGTTTGTTTGATCATTGGATGACTTAAAACAATTGGGTAATGTTGTTTTGAAGTTCAATTTGATTGAATTTTGATTTGGAACATTTTTCCCAAATTAAAGTGGCTTGGCCGAATTCAATTGAATTGAAATTCATTGTGTTTTTTGATTTTAATTCATTGGATGAATTGAATTGATTTGGGAAATGATGATTGTGGATTCAATTGGATTGAAACCGAATCGGATTGGAAAAACCCCTAATTGCCGAGAACAAAAGCATGTAAAATGGGTTTGATTTTAATAGATTGTGTTGGACACTATTTGTCATAAAGTGCATGATTAAGTATGCTAATTGATATTTAGAAATATTAATTGGGTGGTTAATTGTGTATTACACTTAGGTTAATTAATTATGGAATTTAGAATTTTATAAGTTAATTAATTGGGCTTATTTTTGGAAATTGGGCCTTTAAGGTTGTGATTGGGCTTTTGGGCTTTGTTGTACAAAGTTGAGTTTAGGCCAATTTGGTTGGATCCAATTGGGCCTAAAACCGCATCCATAAAGTCCAATTATGACTTAATGGACCTTAATTATTTAATTGGGCCTAATGGGCCAAAATTGATTTCTGGGCTTATGGGGTAACTCCCGGATTGGATTTTGGTTATTCGGTTTGACCCGAGTTGACCAAAAGTCCACGCCTTATAGAAATTAATTAAAAGCACATTGGACTTTAATTAAATAAACATTAGAGTTAGATCGGCTTTCGCGAGACCCGTTGCGATTAAATTTGGAATTTAAGTCGTAAAGGTTCGTTAATAAAAGTGTAATATTTAATTTGGAATTAAATAGTGAATTAGAATTAAATGCGTATTAAATTGGATTTAATTATGTAATTAATTTAATTCAAGAATTCGTACTTTGAGTACTTATTCGCAAAACGAGTTTGACTCACGCAAAAATCAAATCGTTGTTTGAACATTGGATGATCACTAATTATCACATTAATTAATTGGATTAGATTGATTGATAACATACTTGTGTGAATACATGGTTGCGATGCATGAATAATGTATATCGGATGGATATTAGTCGGGTTGGACAATTTTGGAAATTGTAATAAATTTGATTTATTAAATTGGACCTGCGTGTCCAGCCTTTTCACCTCTATACTCTTTGTATTCTCTTCTCACCTTTCCCCTCAATGTAAATGAGGTTTCTTTAGAAGTGTAGTGTAGTGTTAACGGTAGAAGTAAATACATGTGCTAGTTTTGGAGAGAGAAAATGAGAGATTTGATCTAGGATCAATGTAAAGTATCCATCCGCATATCATTATTATTTTATTTCATATGCGCTTTATTATGTGTTTAGAATGCATGTTTAAGGGTGTATGATGATGAGACCTTAACAAGATAATAAATTGGTTGCCAATTGCACGCGAAAAACCCTCGCTCAATATCAAGTGTTTTTCCTTCCATTGAGTGATTCTTACTCAAGATCCGAGATTGGCATTGGGTTGTTGGCCAAAGTCAAGCCCTTTGTCCGTCGAAGATGTGTTTGAATCACGAAGGCTTTGTTCCATATCGGTGTCTTGTCCAAGTTGTGGTTTGTTGGCCAAAGTCAAGACCACTTCTTGTCCATCGACATTGATTACGAAGCTTTCCATGGTCAATGGGTCGCGCTTGACTGGGATCACTAGGTTGTTGTGCCAAAGCCAAGGCTTAGTTGATTCAGAGGAAAAGGTTAGGTAATACATTGGATGTATTGGCATATATAAGATATATGTTTAGGATTTGGATATCCGCCTACTGGATCTAGGAATTGGATGGGATCCAATTGATCTTCGAGATCTACCTAGTTAATTATCATACAATTTGTTGGCCAAAGTCAAGATTGTGTGATATTTAACGGGATCCCAGCCCACTAGGAAACATGTTTCCCGAGTACTCGACAGAGGGTTAGAGGCTCGCCGAAAAATAGTGGGAGGCAAGAATTGAATTTGCAATACTCGTTCAATTACTCGCCATACGCGCTCAATCACAAATTATTTCGTCGTTAGATTAAATGTTAGTTGGACTAATATTTAAATTGTTGTTTTAATAAGCACTGGACTGTATTATATTTGATTATATATAATTGGATTATATTAATCAATATATTTGAATTAATTAATTTCGATTTACAGTTGATTTTATAATTGGACTATAGTAATCAATGTAATTGAGGTTAATTAATTTAGATTATATTTGATTATATAGTTGGACTATTATTACCATTATAATAAATAGTACCACAAATCGTTGATTAAATAGTTGGACTATTAGAATCAAGATATAAAATGAAAGATTAGTGTTTAAGACATAATCCTGGGCGAAAATGTATTTAAACGATTTTATTTTTCAAATTGGGAATAAATTTCAGGATGGTCCTGGAAAAATAATAACTTATTTTATTTGATAAAATAACGTATTATGCCTAAACCCGGAGTTAAGCAAATAGTGGAGCATAATCTTTGGAAGATCATGTAATGATAACTTAAGTGCTTAATCCAATTATGATAATTATGTTCACAGCAAGTATTAAAATTGGATTTTAGATACTTAGTGTGGTACATAAAATATATATATTGATGTTCAGAATCTATTTTGAACAGGATACTGACTTCAATTGAGATTTATCTGCGAATTGAAAACGGGACGAAAGTCGCTGTTTTAACCGTAGATATCTGAATTTAGGAACTACCTTCGGGTTAGTACTTAAATTTAGAAACTGTTATAATGTAGCTAGTTTGACTAGAAATATTATCTCTATATCGCGTATAACCCGCTGCGGGTGTACCTTTATATTCTAGAACACTAAAGTGTTTCATTATATAAAGATGATATTGAGATAAACACATTAGATGTGAATAACAGGATTTATATTTTGAATATAAATAATATCTCAATTATATAACATGACAAATAAATAGCTCAAACTGATTTGATCAGTTAAGAAACTTAATTGTGGCATAGTTGTCAGGGACACTGACTAAACAAGAATCGTATATCCGCACTTTTGAAGAGCGGATACTAGGACTGATTTGATTCCATTCAAATAAAGTCTACGAATCTAGTCTATTTGGGCAAAGTGCCTAAAACACTATTTACTTGGTAAAAGTGTAAATGCCACCGATCTGTTAGCCCTACTTCATAGTGAAGCAAGTGGGCCCATGTCTAGCTAGGCTAGATATGGATATGAATATTTCGTGACCTGTACGGATGTGGCATCGCGTATGGTTATGTGTTTCTTTTGAAACACAAATCGGAAACTTTTAGAGTTTCGACACGAAATAGACAAATATCGGCTAAAGTATTAAACCGTCATGGTAAGACTGTAATGGAAAATACTTAAGCAATAAGTTTCTAGTATATATGAAAGAGTATAGTATTCTTTCAAATAAGGACTCCTCCCGGAATACGTCAGTTTGACGGTGTGTCCGAACGGATTAACCGAATTTTGTTAGACATGATAAGGTTAATCACGAGTCGCTCTGAGCTACCATTTCCTTCAACGGATAAGCTTTAAACAGTGCAAGAACTTATTTTGAATAAGGTTCCATAATAATCTGTTTGACAGATATCATATTAGATATGAACGGGAAAGAAACCGGGTTTCTCATTCTTGATAATTTGGGTATGCTAGGCATATGTTTGGATGATACCAAACTAAAACCCAAATAGGATAAGTGCCAAATGTAGGTTATCCTAGGGATACCATAAGTATTGTACTTATACATCTCACAAGAGAACAATTAGATTGTTACTCACCATACGGTTTTCCTGAGAGGAATACCGATATGCAGTGGTAAGTGGGAGGATAGTATAACTCGATGGAAATCGGAGTAATACTGTTCAAGGCACTGAATCTTAATGGAACATGAATAGTTCATCAGGATGAGACTATTACCATTAATCTTCGAATACACAAGAACCGCGTAGGTCGGACAGAGTCAGAAAACAACCTGGGGTATGGGTTTCTGATCTAACCTCATAAAGATGTGAATCTTATTGAGGAATACCAACTGACTACGTATGAGGAAGTGATACAAGATATCAACTCCCTAATTATGGCAAAGTGCATATAATCCGAAATGGATTCCATGTATATCAACCAGTTTGGATACTAGTTGATGTACCACAAGGCATTGTGCCTAATGGTACTTAAAGTCTTCTAGGACATACATGGATGGCAACATACCAACGTATAAAGCTAGGCTTTAACGGAAAGGTATCGTTATCAACATTGTGTTGATTACGATTCAACCTTTTACCTGTTGCCACGGTAAATCCATTTGGATAATGCAGGTTATTCGATCCATGATTGGATTGAAGCAAGCATTAGGTTCTTGGAATTATCGTTTTGATATAATCATAATGGTGTATGATTTAATTCAAAACGAAAATAATTCTTGTGTATATATAAGGAGGTTAGTGGGAGCGCACTGACGTGGCTGTCCTATAAAATAATGATAATACGTCATTTCTTGGAAATGATATTCCCATAAAATAAATATCGGCGAAAGCTTGGCTTTCGAATACTCTCCTAGAACCGTACATTGAAAAATGTACAAGACCTGGTGTATCATACGCTTTGAGCATATGGATTCACAAACAGGCCAATCCGAGTGATAGTCACTGGATTGATGTTAAGAACATCCGTTAGTATCTTAGAGAACTAAGGATGCTGTCTTAGTCTATGGAGAAGGAGAACTTGAAGTGACTGGGGTCACTGTAGCAAGTTTCCTATAACCGATAAAGACGACTAAAAGTCGCAAACGGTACTATATAGTTTGAATAACGGTACAGTGAGCTGGAAATCTTCCAAGTAAGATACTGTTACCGAATAAACAACAAATGCGGGTTGTTGCTGCAGCTGAAGCAGCAATAGAAGTCATTTGGGTCGATACAAATCTAATTAGATTAGATATAGTTCTGTTAGCAGCTGAGCTAGGCGTCAGCACAGGCTAAAGAATTAATGGTCTCATCAACGATCCAGATACATACTTAGATACTCATCTGATTCATTCGGATCATATATCGTGGCGATGTGATGATCGAATAAATCGCATCAAGATGATAATCATGCAAATCCGCTGACGAAAGCATTTCTCAGCAGTTTGAGCCAACCGTACATAGTTCGGGTGTAGGACACTTGAGTGACTGGCTATGTGCCAAGTGGGAGATTGTTGGACAAAATGACCCATAGCGTCACTATTTGCACAGATCATTGTGTTGTTGTAGCAAATTAACTATGTGACAAGGAATTGCACTCTCATCATTTGTGATTAGATCACCATAGATATATAAATGAAGAGAGGTCCCTATGATTAGTTCCTGGACTGAGAATGATATGAGACAGTATCAGTCCCCGAAGGATTAATCATTAAATATCCCTAGTCGTAGTATTATCGAGACTGGACATCGATAATGCGGAATAGGCTAGTATTGCACTTGTCGCGTTGTGAGGGCACAACGGCATAGTTCTCATATATATAAGTATAGGATACTTATGCAAGTGCGATAGGAGGTGTGTTTCACCGATGGTACGGGAAACAGCTTCGCTCTGGATAGACCCCTCGGAATCCCATTGGTATTATGACTATGTGTCTATGGGAGGCCGAAATCAAGGTAGGTGTGTATAGTCTTAACCTGAGACTTGCATCGCTAATACTTACGATAATCGATAGACTTTGGTGGTCTTGGTGGTACAGGGCTTTACCGGTCTTCTGCGTACCCACTTCTGGGTTTATCAGAGAGTCGTAGTGTATTGGGTGTGATGTCGAGACGGAAGTATCACTTCAGTCATAGTGGAGATGATGTCACGCAGGATACGGTATTAGTGCTCTTAAGTGCTGGCCGGCCATCGGGATATTATGACAAGGTCATGTATATCCGATTATAGAGACTAGTTACCAGACATCCGACATGTGCTTCGGACGGGGCAGACACTTATCCAGCCCCAGCCCTAGCACGTGACTATCCGATACTGGGCCGATATACACAATACTATGGTATACTACGCTTGATACAGATCTATATATTCCTGTAAGAATATTTCTGGAGAATTGGGTAGGCATGGCGCTTTGCTAGAAGCCAACCTTGTCTTGTAAATCGGTATAAACGTAGTACGAGGTACTTACGTGTTCGGATAGTCCGACGACCGTATTTACTGCCAACATATCCGAGGATCTCATGGGTCGCTTCCTGAAGATTCACCGATGACGTATGACTCGCACTTAATTAATCTGGGATTAATTGGAAGAGAGAGAAAATTAATCTGGGATTAATTACGGCGGAGATATTTTATCTGGGATAAAATATCGTTAAAGAGAGAGAACGATTAATTTGGAATTAATCGATAAAATAATATATTCGATATATTATACGAAATTAGATTTCGACGCGGAATTAAAATTAGATTTTAATTCGGGCGAACGAATTAATTTAGAATTAATTCGTTAGCGACGTGAATAGTGATTTCGCTAGGCGTAATCATTTAATTACGACGCGACGGAAAATTCGTTAATTTGGAATTAGCGAACCCGAGCCCGAGAGTGATTGCGAGCGCATTCGTATTTCGAATTCGAACGCGCACGCAAGTCACATCAAGCGTCAAATCGCTAGTCACATCAATTGTCAAATCACTTGTCACTTTGAGTGATTGACATGACATGTTGTCACTTTAATAAAGTGACTTGATGTGAATAGTGATAGTTGATTGAAAAGCACTTTTGCTTTTTGACTTTTGCTTTTTTGAAAAGTAAAGGAAATGATTATTAGAAATAAAAGTGTAAATGGTTTTAATTATTTTTGGAAATTAAATATAAACCTTATTACACTTTTTCACTCATCTCTCTCCTCCCTTTTTTTACGTTTTACGTTGAAACCTTTTTTCCCCTCTCTTTTCTTCTTCTTCCTTCTCACGGCTTGGAGCCAATTTCTTCTCTCATTTTTGGTGATGGCCGAATCTATGAGAAGCAAGGAAGAAGATGATGTGCTAGCACACCTGGATGATACATAGGTGATAGGGAAGTGTCTCATGAGCTTGGAATTTATTTTTGGAGCTTGAAGCTTTGAGCTTCCATGGAGTCATCAATGGCCGATCATGGAGGAGACCACCACCATCAAAACCGAGCAGTCCATAGCAAGAGAAAGCTGGGCGAGCTTATGGAGGGAGCTAAGGCTTGTTTTCTTCATTTCATCAAAACCCATCAATGTGAGTATGAATTCCGCCTTACTCCTTGATGTATTCATGTGTTTTCTTGCTTGATTTCATGATTCTTGGGACCTATATTAGAACTCAACCCACTACATCAGCATTCGAGGCGAGGTCCATATTGTCAGCGGTGTTGGGTCAGGTGCCCCCCGGTTGTCACGGTCGTAGTGTTCCGGGTCGAGGTGCCCAGGGTCGAGGTGCCCACTACATCTCAGTCGAGGGCGGGTCTATATTGTCAGCGGTGTTGGGAAGTCGAGGTGCCCCCGTTGTCCGGTTGTAAGTTCCCCCGGGTCGAGGTGCCCAGGGTCGAGATGCCCACCTACATCAACAGTTCGAGGGTGAGGTCCCTATTGTCCAGCGGTGTTGGTTCAGGTGCCACCGCCCCGTTATCGGTTTTTGCAGTTCTGGGATGTGTCCCAGGGTCGAGGACCCACTGCATCATCAATGACAGTTCACATTCGGTGGGTTCGAGAACAAAGCCCAGAGGTCGAGGCGCCTCACCACCATATCTACTACATCAGTAAATCAATTCGAAGCAGCAGGCAAGTTAGGTGGCAGCTAGCGAGCCAGTTAGTGAAAATGCATTGCACGGACTTTGATAGGATTGTCATTGTCACACACTGCACAAGTCCCATCAAAGTGGGGGCGACTGTAGGCATTGCATTTTTGCTATTAACCCGATGATGAGTCTCGTATGAAGACACTACCTCTTTAGTTGTGAAGCCGCGGGAAACGACGTTGGAAGGGAAAGTTGAGAATTAGTATTTGGTCAGATTTAACTCGCTTGTTCGCTTCGGGTTCGCTTGTTGGACCTATGTTTTAAAACACAACCAAACCATTAAAAAATCACATCAAAAAAATATTTAAAATATTTAAAACACAGCTCACCAATTAAATAATTAAAACATTTAAAATACATGTCATAAATTAAATTAAAACAAATAAATTAAATTAAAACACATGTCACAAATTAAATTAAATTAAATTAAAGTTAATTAAATTAAATCACTTCCAAAATAAAATAATTCACCTAACATTGAAGATATTCACCCCACCAAAAGCCCATATGCACCCATCCAAACCCAAACCCTAGCTCACCACTATATAATAACCATAA
>SKCR01002865.1:0-45583 GCA_019454045.1 Zanthoxylum bungeanum | reverse complement strand
AAAAAAATTGGATATATATGGTTTATTTGAAAATGTAATTTTGGTGAAAGAAAGAGGAAAATAAAAAATTGTAGGGGAGATAAAAATCAAATGTGACAGAGAGAGGGGGGAAGATAAACCCTCTATAAATATTACTACGGATCACAATAGATCGGGTCACGAGACATCACAGTTCATTAACGTAGCCTAGGACAGCCTCCACAAGAATGTGGGAAATTTTATCACTCATACTTATAAGAACAGAACAAGTTGAAACATCATCAGTAATCCCAATTTGATAAATAAATCTGTAAAATTAAAATCATGATCTTGCTCAAAAAATTAACATGGGTAGGAAAAGAATTGGGTTTGCATCAGACTATAATAAAAAAATAATCATGATGGAATTATGTCATCCTAAATAAGAGTACAATTAGAGGTGATAATTTGAGTTATGATTCGTTTATTCTTTCAATTCGATTCGCTTTAAAATGAATACGGGTTTGAAAAATGGATTCGTTTAATAAATGGGTTTGATTCATTTATTCGTTTATGATTCGTTTTTTTTTTATTTTATTTTATTAGTTTTGTTATTTTTCAATTAAGATTCAAGAAATTATGACTAATTATAATAGAAAAATAATATTGTCCATATTTGGTGAGGTATTTTTAGTAAATATATAATTACATATTTCATATGTTTATATTTATAAAGAATTAATATAAATAAATTATGTTATTGAATAATACCATGACTAAACGAATATTCGTATTCGATTCGTTTAATAAACGAATCGAATACAAATCCTGATATTAGGATTCATTTAATAAACCAATCGAATACGAATTCATTACATTTTGATTCGATTCGTTTAAGATTCGATACAAATTCGATTCGTTGATTTATTTTGCCACCCAAAAGTACAATAGCAGTACATTAAGATCAATTAATAGAGGATACAAATATACAATGGGTCAAACTTATAATTACACTGAGGAATAAGAAGGACGAAATGAATAGGAAATACCTTCGCACAGATAGCTGCATCAAGAAATAATGCAAACAGTAAACTAGAGCTTTTCTACAGATATCTATTTAGCTTTCCGATAGCCACTTATCACCTGATTTGGTCGGAAGAAGGAAAGTCGTATAATGTTCGCGGTCTTATACGAGTTTTTAAAAATATGTAATCCGAGAATTTTTTTTTTTTTTTTTGATTAATTTTTCTTAGATTTTAGATTCTAACTAGCTGTATGAATGAGTTGTCACAAGGACCACTCTTATCCTTCACATTAAAAGGGGGGAAAATGCCATGCATGATCAATTTTATAGTTTTAGATTTATTTTCATCTCTAATAAAATTTATTTTACCACTTAAATCTTTTTTTAAAATTTAATAGTTTAATTAATTGTTGGTGCTACAGTGTTTACGGGGAAAAAAACACACAAACATTGAAATATTGACGACTAGCATAAATCAAAAATCAATTTTATTGGCTTTAGCGTAGGTGAGATTTAAGTCCATTTTTCAACACTAATTGTTCTCAGATAAAAGCTTCTCTTATAAAATATAAAGTTTAAGATTTGAATATTGACATTAAAAACTTGATAGATTCTTACAATCTATAAGGAAAAAAAAAATACCATTAGACTACTATAACCTAAAAATGCAAGTCCGAAAGCATAATAAATTAATATCACCAATCACCATCAATTTGATGTATTAGATTTAAGTAGCCTATAGTACCAATTTTAATCATTGAAACCTATGAGACTGTTCCTAAAATTTTCACAAATGGAAGTCAATAAAAAGCCCTAAGCTTATAGAGTGACTAGCTCCGGTCATGCTAAATGAGTGAAAAATGGAAGTCAACAAAAGCCCTAAGCAATAAGCATTGACTAGATCTGGTCCAAGCTCACCTAGCTAAATTAAACTTTAGTACTAAACTTTAGAACCATCTATTATTGTAGAGTACATTCACAGTCTCACACCACTTATTATTTTCATTGAAATTGCATTAAAGGGGTGTCATTAATTTCTGAAGGAAAAAAAAACCACCAAAAATATTAAAATGTTGGAAAAATGGGGACCCTTCTAAGTCACGGAGTCGGAAAAACAATTCAATAGAGATAAAATTTGATTTTCATAAAAATTATAGAAATTCTTTATTTTAATGAAGACAAAGTAAAATTATCTCAATAAAAAAATAATTTTCTCAAGAATTTATATGATATATTTTAATAAAATTTTAAATTAAGTGGGGGCGACTGTCCCCACTTATTCATATATGCCTTAAATTAACCTAAGACCTTGCTTCAGAGACAGACACTGTACACATAGAGATTGTTGTGATTATAAAAAAAAACAAAGAACACATCTGGAGACTATATAGAATATGTAGATGAGGTCACAGATCTTGAAATGGCAAGGCATATGGACAAAATTATCTCATTGTTCATAGGATGTGAAGTGTGGGAAAATTTTGAGGCAAATCTTTAATTGTATATCTTTCAAAGTGATTTCATAATGGCTAGTGTCTGGCTAATTGGTGGTAATAAAGTTTCATTGCTGAAGACATGAAGTTCAAGACCAAGTACAAATTAATAAATATAGTGGATTAATTATTTATTTGTATTTTTTGGAAACCAAATTTTTATTTTAAACAATAGTACAATGTTAAATTTGGGAGATTTTCAAGTTTATACAAAATCATCGCTTTTTTATTAGAAGAAAATGGTGCGAAAAACCCTCTATTGTTTGGTGAGATTAATTATTTCCCTCCATATTTAAAATTTTACAAAACTCCCATAACGTAATAATATTTCATTAATTGCAAATTTTTTTTAACTTTAAAATGGGTGTTAAAGTCTATTTATTTTTCAAGTAAAAGATTTCCCTATAAAGAAAAAAATGGATAGAATTGTCCTCTGAAAAATGTGTCGAGATGTGTATCATTGTTGTTGATGGTGGATTTTCACCCCGAAAAAGTTCAATTACCGAGGAGGGGTAGAATGAGGTTTGTACTTGGCCAAAAGAAGATGATCAATGTCCAATGGTTCAGAGAGACTGAAGTCACACAGAGGGGCCCGACCCCACTATATAGAGGAGTTCTCTCAAAGGCAGAACTTGCCGGTGATGAAGTAAGTTGAGATACCGACCTGACCCAAAAAAGAAGTGTTAGATTTGACAGCATTTGAGTGTTTGTGGAACCCGACTCGAGGTGGTCCATGTGTTACAACCCGACCTGTTAAAGAAGTCAAGAAGTTTGATCAAGCATCATTCACCTCGGTATGCTGACCCGAGGAGCGGAGCATGGATCACGGATTATTTTTGTTTAAGGGTATGTGACATATCCCTACTTCAAATGATGAGCTTCTGGAAGGCTAATGATGATTGTGGGAAAAGCAACGGTTCTCATTGGAAATAGCCTCTGGCAGCCACCATAGGGCGGTGCAGTGGCAAGAGGAGAGCCGCTATAGGCCGGTACAGTGACAGTAAAATAGACAATTCTGATTGTCCGAATTGTGGGTAGTTAATGAGAGATGTTACTACAATGATGGCAATGACATGAGCCGACGTCATGGGCAATAGAATAGTGAATTTGGAAACCTATATAAAGGGGTTGAAGATTCAGATTCAGGGAGATTTGGCTAGCAATTTTCACATCACGCAACTTGTAAAGGAACTAAAAGCTTAAAAACTAGTGATAGAGAGAAGTTTGGTCAGTTCCCGATCAACTGAGAGATTTGTAATGGGATTCCTTAAGGACCCGAAGTGTTATACACTCTTTGTAAGCTCACCACCCACTCGTAGCTTGGGTCGGTCTTGATCCCGAGCAGTAATATATTACCCCATTTCTCTCGTGGACGTAGATTGGAGCCATTCTCTGCCAAACCACGTAAATCTTTGTCTCTGTGATTTATCTGTCTGCTTTCTGCTCGGGGAGGTTTGTTTGAGGGGTTGATTTCCCAAATTATCATTGGAACGAGAAATAACCGTCAATAGTTTGCGCCGTTTGTGGGGAAGCAGTACAAAAAGCAGTAAACACACGAAGATGATGGTAGGAGATGAAAATTATAGAGCTCTGGAGGCCACAATGGCGAGGTGGATGGTGAAAATGAAGGAGAACTTACAGATAGAAAGAGAGGGAACTCAAGCCTTTCTAGGGGGCAAGATGGAGATAATTGGAAAGTTGGAAGAGAGAATGACGGGAGAACAGACACATATGAGGCCTAGTTGAAGGAATGAATATATCGCTAGTGGTAAGAAGTTGGTTGCTATAGAGAGGGGGAAATGGTTGGGAAAAGAAAACCCCGAAAATGAGGTCAAAAGATCAGGAATAGAAATAGCTAAGGTTAGATACTCACCGTGATGGAGTCGGAGGATGATAGATACCATGATCGAGCCGTTGGAGTTCAAGCTTACAAACCCGATGAGACTAGCTCCAGAACCGAGGACTCCGATCAGAGTTGCTCATGTTACATGGGACTCTCCGTAGACATCCCTAAATAGGCTTTTGGTTTAGATATCTCAGGAGATACAATGATGGGCTATAAACAGAACCTGACTCGATAAGGTTTCGTTTGGATAAGTGAAATGCTAGAGCTTATTGTTTACATCACTATATCAGGGGACACGTCACCGAGAGTTGCAGAGACCTACAAGGGCAAGTTAAGGATCTAGTGACGAATGGCTACCTCAACGAATGCATTGACCATGATGTAATGAGGGTGAGGCAGCGCCGATAATAGAGGTCGTCAGGTCGAGTGCCTGAAGCAGCTGGAAAATACCTGACTAAAAAAGCCTTGGAATGGATAGATATCGCAGAGGTATTTTTTCAATAAAGCCTCTCTTAGAATGATCCTAAAAGAGTTGTACGTAAGTGGTAGATCCCTGAAATACAAGAAGTGTTTTTCCATTTTTAATAAGTTACTCGCACCTTTACACGCTTGTTGTTTATTTGAATAGGAAAATCTTGCTCTGAATTTTTCAGAAATACTCGTGATCGGAATATGACAAGAGGTGCAAGACAGGCGGGAAATGCACATCCCCCGTGGCACGCCAATCACTGGTGTCATTATCAAACCCCCGAATTGGAACGTTAATCCCCAATGGCTTGCACCTTAAAGGAATAGAGCAAGAAGACATGCATGGCGTTTGACATCTTGTGTATCTATAACACACTCAATATGAGGATTAACGTGGCATTTGGTGCCTTAAGGTAATCATAGCACTTATGGATGGAAGACTACTTGTGAGGTACTTGGTATCCTCAAGTTTGCATAGCACATTGAAGGCCCACGGGCCTCTGTGGCATTTGCAGCCTCGAGATGTACCTAGCACGGGGAATGGAAATGCCACTGTGGAGTTGACCATCCCATTTGGATCTGCCAAGCATAGCAAAGGGAAGGTTGAGAGGCCTTCATGGCATTTGTAATGCTGGGGTTTTCCTAGTATGAAGACAATCTTCTTATAGCATTGGTCGCCCCTCCAATCCGTAGCTCGGTTCGCCGGGATTTTGGATTATAAGGTTCAAAATTATTATTTTAGGCAACTTGAGGTCGGACATTATCTCAATTATCTTGATATTCTTAGGTCGGTACGGAGTGTATGATACGTCACCCATGTTACCTTTGTCGTCTTTGTTTTTATTTTTTCGTAAAACATGGTATGTGACACCATTATCAATGTTCGTGGATGGCTGAAGGTTGAAAATCTTCCCCCGGTCTTTCTGGATTATGGTTATAATGGCTCGGGGTTGGGTATGTCCCACTGAGGCCTTATTCTGTCCATTGGCTAAAGGTAGGTTTTTTCTCCCCATGGCCTTACTTGAGTGGCACAATGAAGGATCATTTCTTTGTGGCTAGATGTGTTTATTGTCTCGGGTTGGGTATGTCTCATTGAGGCCTTATTGTGTTCATTGGCATGAGGTCAGAGTTTTCTCCCTCATGGCCTTACTTGAGTGGCACATGTAAGGATCATATCCTTATGGCCAAATGTGTTTTATTATCTTGGGGTTAGGTATGTCCCACCGAGACCTTATTCTCTTTATCGGCTCGGGGTTGGGTACATCCCAACGAGGCCTTGTTATGTTGGTTGGCATGGGGTTAGTGTCTTACCATCATGGCCTTATTTAAGTGGCACAATGAGGGATCATTCTCTTGTGTCCATATATATTATCGGCTCGGGGTCGATCACGTCCCACCGAGGCTTTGTTATGTTTGTTGGCATGGGGTCGAAGTCTTTCTCCATGGCTTATTTGAATTGCACAATGAGGGATCATTCCCCTATGGCCAGATTTATTATCGACTAGGGGTCGGGTACATCCCACCAAGGCCTTGTTATTTTCATTGGTATGAGGACAAAGTTTCTCCCCCATTTCCTTATTCAAATGGCGCAAAAGATCATTCCCTTGTGACCGGGTTTGTTATTGGCTTGGGTTGGATTCATTCCTCTGAGGCCCTATTGTGTCGGTATAGAGTCAGGGCATCCCATGTACCTATTAAAGTGAAGCCATATCAATAGATTTGAGATCCCTTGGGGTCATCATCCCATATGATTCAGGTCGGCTTGCGAAGTGTTGAAGATGGTCAAGAGTTGAAAATACCCAATACTGTAAGGCTCTTTTTAAAGGGTTTAGAATCTTTTAAGTATAAAAATGCATCATAAAGTCATATTTGTGGTGCAATATGCTCGGGCATCTATTTTCATACTTGGAATGAGGTACCTTAGGGGAACGGTTAAATGAGTTAATTTTGTTACATTTACCAAGTTGTGATTAAGGTTGATTATATCAGTTAAGCATCTTGCTCGGTGATAAAGTGGAAGCTGCCATAGATTATGTCTCTACTTAATGTGTGCTTCGATGTGGAAACAAATGAAGCGCAAATGAAAAATAAAAATATTTCATTAAGTTAGAATTGTAAATTTCGCTCTTTTAGGATTACTCATACAAAAAAAGGAAAAGAAGAATTATTACAATGAAGAGGGGCCAGATACACTTTCAGGAGGGGGAGGAGGAGCAGTATTGGAAGACGAGGGGCCAAGATTGTCTTCTTGAGTAGAAGGCACCGTGGAAATGGAGACTGGGTCAGAAATATACATCAGCTTCCTCTTAAGTCCTGCCAAAAGCCTGTTCATGTGACATCTGCCCTTCAGTAACTTTTAAAATCTTCTGAAGCACCCCTAAGTCCAGGTCGGGGTATACCATTTCAATCAACTCAATGGAATCTTTTAGTCCCTCAATTTTGGCATCCACATTGGTGCTCTCAAGACGGTAAATGAGGTTGGCCTTTCAGCTCTTCTTAGGACTTGGCCAACCCGTCCTTAGTCTTGTTCACCTCAATAATGGCCTTCTCAAGATCGACCTTTTTTCTTCAAGTTTGATCTCGGTCGTAATGGTTTTAGCCTGCTATAGTTCGGACTCCCTCGTCTTCGAAGTGGCCTCGGCCAGAGCCTCATCCCTATCATTTTTTGTAATATCTGAAGCTCGATGGAGGAACCTGATTTCAGCTTTGGCCTCATTCAGCCTTCTATTTAGCTTCTGATTTCTCTCAGTCAGTTGGCTTTAGAGCCTCTGGGCTTGACCGACTTTCAAAAGAGTGCTCTCCAACACGTCTATATTGGTGACCAAAAGGTAAGCCAGCTGCGCATTCAAATGATAGTTCAGCTCATCAGTAACTAAGAAATATTATTGAAGTAACATAAGGATAAAGAAATAGTTTTTCAGCAATTACCTTCGTCTGAAAGTAGTCAGCTTGGATAAGAATTTCCTTAGGGGAGAGGCTTTTGTAGGCCATGGCTTGATTGATATTTACGTGCTCGTCTAAGTAATTGATTGTCAGTAGGAGGTGGGCTATGCCTCCCTTTTCATTTTCTGGGAAGTCTTTTACCCCCAGAGTTGAAATTGCCCACTTTTCCGAGGCGGATGCAGTTAGATCCTTACTTCTCCCAGCCTGGCGTTCTTCCAGGGGTCCTCTCGAAACTCTCCTCGTGAGCCTCTTCCCCGACCTGATGGAGGTGACTTTTTGAAGATTGTGGTACAAGCGTCTGGGACTAGCTATAGGGTTGTATGTTTGTGCTTTGGGAAGTATGGGTTGGTGCGTGCATTGGCGCCTTTTGTTTGGCTGATGAGGCGATCAGATTGGTAACTTGGGGGCGGGCGTTGCTTGACCCACCCTGGGCTGAACGCATGGCCTTCATAGTGACTTGCAGGAGAGTTTGCTTTTTTTCCGGACATGCCCGCAATAAAAAAAAATGTTAGCCAAAAGAGAAAAAGAAACGGGTCGGAAAGCAATAAAAAATAAGCATGATTAAACAATGATAGACAGCAAACCAATAAGTAGATCAATGTGTTAGTATTTACCATTTTGTCAAGACTGAGGTGGTGGAGTGCATGAGGTGATACCCGAGTCAGTGAAAAAAGAAGGGTTGACGAGGTCTCTGTAATGACCTATGTACTGAGCTATCTATTTCATCGCGGAATTTTGGAGGATCTCCCCAGCAAGCTACGATGGGTTCAGGATTGTTAGTAAAAAATTTAAAAATCTAAGGAAAATGAAAAGAGGAGAAAATGACTGGTTATTTCCTCCGACCTTGAAGACATTTGGAACTGTGATGTCCTTGTCCTATATTTAATAACGTTTGTCCCTTGGCCCCCGGCCTAAAACCATTTGTCCTTAAAGTTTTTATTGGTGGCCGGGAGATTGGAGATTATGTGCAGGGCACATGCGTACGTGGTAAGGTAATACCAACCCTAGTACTCTTTATGATTGACATTCATTTGGTATAGTCTCTTCAGCTCAGGGACCGATGGTTCTCCCAGACCAGCTCGGCCCCAAATCATGTAAAGCCTCGCCAGTACTCTCCATCCGTTCAAGTTGAGTTGGCATGAGGTCAAGTTCATATCCGCCGGCATCCTCGCTAAGTACCTTTGCAAGGGCAGGTGTAAGCCAATGTCGAAGAAAGTAGTGCAAAACGCCATCTGATTGTCACTGGGTCGGCTATCCTGATCCACCTACATATCCACATTACAACCCAAAACATGTATACACAACAAAGTGATATCAGCCCACAAAAAATCCAGAAAACATCACAAACACATCATCAAATTTTATCTCCATCATCACAGACATCAGCATAAATAAAAGAAAGGAGAGAGATTAAGGAATAGAACTTACTTTTTGTGTTAGAAGATTGGTGATGAAGCTACAAAAAATAAGGTCTTTAGCGTCGATATGTATCGATGTTGAAATTCTGCAATTTGACGCCTAAGGTCATTGGCGTCAAATAATTTTTATGCAAAATTTCACCGCCAAAAGGTGGACGAGTTAGTGTCGAAATAAAAAATTTCAACGCTAAATTATAACATTTTACGTCAAAAATTTTTCGACGAAAATTGCTAATTTTCGACGCTAAATTACCTATTTGGCGATAAAAAATTTTGACGCTAAATGACGTATTTTGGCGACGAATATATTCGACGCTAAAAGATATAAAATATTAAAATATAAATATTATTTTATTACTTTTAGCGTCGAATTAAAGGGTATAATAAATTTATTATTTTAAGGTAATTTTGCTCTGAAATATCTAATTTAATATTTTAAAAAATATTGTTATAAAAAAACTAAATTTACTGAATAATAGTACAATTATTTTTATTCTAATAATTATTTTTTTCATTATAATTAAAATTTATTAAAAATAAATACATACATAGTCTATTAAGAGTCGTTATTGTGAATGTTTATACAAATGAAAATAAAAATTATCACTGCTGTGATGGAGGGGCGATCGAGCCCGATTCCCTCTAGCCGAGTGAGGCCTCCAACATCTCCCTGAAAGACCTTATATGTTGGTCGAACTCCTAAATCTTCCTTTGGTGGTCCTCCTCGATCAACAGTAGCTTATCATGAGTCTTCTTCAGCTCCACTTTGGTATTGACCAGCTCTTCTTCGGTATTTTCGAACCTGTTCTGGGTGCTGGCTAGTTGTTCTCGAAGGCACGTGTCAGTAGAAGAAGAAACAGTAGTACATCCAGATGACATCGGCTTCTTAGGAGTGCCAAGTCTGAAGTTGTACGTTGTCTTGTTCTTGAAAACCAATTGTGACAACTCCTCATCCGGTAAAGGTTCGGACCCTGTCTCCTGAGTTTGTCGCTGGACCTCCACCATTTCATTCTGTTTTAAAAAAAAAATTAAGTTAATGCTCGAACTTGAAAAGAACAAAATTTAATTTCAAAATATATTTAATTTATTTTAAATACTTAAACTTACATAACATCGTTCAACTTCTTCAATGATAAATTTCTTCTTCTCATTATACAGCGTCACTCGAAAAAACTCTGGAAATGACTAAACCTCACATGTGCTACTCTGCTAAAAAGTATAAACAGATTATTAGACATTACTAAAATTAATGAAATGTAAAAAAAAAAAAAAGTTTAGGATATAGTAATGTAACGACCGAAAATCCGATTACTGTTACATCGTGAGACGAGTGTTACATAATATAAATTATGTTTGAGTACATATACATTCATGGGATGACTTTGGGGAAAATCGGTGGATTTTTCGAAATTCCAATATGAAACTGTATAATAAGGCACTCCCAACAGCCCATGGTATTTGGGCCGTAACTTTATTATAAGAACTCCGATTTTTATGAATTTTATATCGTCGGAAAGCTGAGATCGAGACTAAACTTCCAGGTTGAATATTTTTCCAAATTCGAACCAGAAACTGGTCAAAAACGCAAGTTAAAATTCTAGATGAATAGTATCGCGGACTTATCGAGAAGAATCTCGAACTTTCTCAACTTTTCTACATTTTTCTTCATAAATCCAAATTTCAAATAACCCCTAGTATATAAGGGGAACACTATTCACAATGTCACAAATTAGAAAAGAAAAGGAAGAAGAAAACGTGGGAAAGAAAGAGAAGAAGAAAAAAAAAATAATAAGAATAAGAAGAAAAAAAAAAGAGAAGAAAAAGAAAAAGAAAAAGAGAAGAAAAAGAAGAAGAAGAAGAAAAGAAGAGATAGAGAAAAGGCTTAGCAACCATGGGAAACTTTGAAGATGAATGAAACAACAAGAAATGAGGTAAGACCCACTTGACCCAAAACTTAGATTTTTAAATTTTAAGAGTTTGATGTCATGTTAGAGAAATTGGAAAGCTATGGGATACTTTTAAGTGTTTAGTAAACAAAGAATTATATGGTATGATGAAATATCCAAAATTTACGAATCTTGAATATTGGGCTAAAGCAAAAAAAGAATAGATTAAGAGTTGATTGATGATGAGATGGTGGTATAGTATGTGAAATTGAAGTGTAAAAGATGGATTGTGTATTGGGTTTTGTATGAAAGCATTGGGGATGAATATGGGTAAGATTGAATTGAGAAAGCAAGTGAAGAACCCTGGAAAACAAACCCACGTTGCGACGCCCAAGTGTTCACATCGCGACGCGCGTTGAAGATTTTTTACTACGTTTCCGGAGTTGGGCGCGTCGCCACACGAAAGGTTCTGTGTCACGACACGAAGACCAGAACTTCCCCAAATCAGTTTTAAACCATTCTGGTTTCTCCATAGTATGTTAGAGACCACCCTAAGGGTCTCGTATCAGCTCTTATACATATATTACATCTTGATATAAGTATGATACCTATCAGAGTGATAACAACCACTTATATAAGTAAATTTAACCGGATTCTGTAGTTATTTTCTTAGTCCATTTCTAATCTAGTTTATCAAATGTAGATCATCGCAGGAACCATAATTTTCTTCGGCAGAGTAATCAGTGCCAGTCAGATTCTAAACCAGTGAGTGGACTCGTTCCTTTAAGTTGATTTTCATTATGTTTTTATTTGTATAAGACTTACTTTTCTCTTTTAGGACGTTAGTTAATTTCATTATCAGTTACATTTTGTTTAGCATGTTTTGAGAAATGATTTAGAAAAGAAATATTTTTAAAACATGAGTTTTATATTTTCGAGGCATGGGGGAAAACACCCACCTCAGTATGTAACTTGATTCAGATATGGAATTGACGGACAACACATGTGCACATGTAGACGATTTGGGGACGGCGATACGTAACCCCCCCCAGATCCTAGTTCAAGATTAGGGATGAAAGATGCCCCTAGATCCTAGTTTCAATGCTTGAAGGGTAGCATAGATCCACACCCCCAGTTCTAGTTCAGTGGCTTGGGGACGGCGATACGTAACACCCAAAGACCACAAGTTTCAGGGACATGTGTGGCATGCTTTTGGGGACGGCGATACGTAACGCCCCCATACGTCAGATTTTCAGAGACATAGACCAGTTTTTAGAAATAGTTTCCATATACAGTTTTCAGAAAAAATTCCAGAGAATGGTTTTCTAGAAATAAAGTTTTTCAGAAAAAACAGTTTATAAGAGATTTTCAGAAAAGCAGGTTTTAGAAAGGTTTTCCAGAAAGAAAGAAGTTGTTTTCAGTTTTAAAAGAGACTTTCAGAAAAGATAAGTTTTACAAAAGATATTTCAGACAAGATTTTCATAAAAGAGTTCAGAGATTTCAGATCAAAAAGAGTTTTTCATATTAAGCTATTTCTGAACTTTGGTTTTAAACCAAACATTTTCATAACAGTATTTCAATTTTCTTTTTAAATCATCCACTCTCTTAGATCGTTCAAGCGATCTAACCCCCCACTCCCATTATTTTGTTTTGCAGGGTCATGGAGGACGAGCTCGGGAGGACGGATACTAATGGCAGTCACTAGGATATGGAGTCTACTCGGTCAAGTTAGAGAGAGAGAGAGAGCTCAGCTAGAGTCAGAAAAAAAAGTCATGTGGCAGTCATTGATGTTGTGTCAGTTGTTGTATAAGTTTAAAAATGTATATCTTTAATGCTATAAAACAAGTGTTACTGAGCACATAGTTATTATTATTGAGTTTGCATTTCTTGTTGTCGAGATTTGGCATCGGTCTCATGCATAAGATTTTCATTGAGGAAAGAGTTATAGTAGTTCATAGTTAGAAAGTTAGTGGCTAATAGGGATAGTACGGCATATTCTATGCCAGTAGCATCTCTCAGATCAGGGATGTTACAAAGATGGTATCAGAGCATGGTCTAGAGAGTCAGTGACTGTAATGGACAGAGTGCTCGTGTCTTGTATATGCAGTATGTCCGGGATACTCGTATACGAGGCACTACCTCTCCATTATCTGATTCTCGAGTCCTTAAAGTTCTATAGACATGTTAGTAAAAGTTCATGAGCTATTTAAGTATATTTCCTTAGAAATAATTATATTTGTTTGAAGAGCCTTTTGTAATCATCCTGGCTTATTAGCATGAGTTCAAATTTAGCTATTAACCAGAGAATTCGGTACTAAGAAAAGTTACCCTATAGTGTGGGAAGAGAAAGCTATAAGAAGTGAAGAGATATGCATAGTTAAACAACCAGAGATAGGAAAAGTAAAGAGACGGAATGAGATAGTAAAAAATCATAAGGATACCACCCATAGAAGTAAAAAGAGAAAAAAAAAAGCTATAAAGAAAGGTAAAAGATAAAGACATAGATGTTTAAGCAATCAGAATCATATAGAGGTAAAGATATAGAAACAGATAAGTAAGAATGTACATAACCTTAGTACTAAGGAGAATAGAGCAAGTTTGAACAAGAGTAAAATATTGAGTGAACCTGAGTAAAATTCCTTCTTTTCTACTAAAATTCATTTTCTCATTAGAAAGCTTCTTCAGGTAGACCCAATAGCCATTAGTATCTCTTATAGATAGCAAGTTTCTCCCGAATAACGAAAATAGTCAGAAAAAGAAGAGAAGTAAAGATCAGGATTAATCAATGGAGATTCCGGTAAAAATCAAGCTATCACAAAATATGTAGAAGTTCTAGATACCCAAACCCAGATCCGTGAGCAAGTAAAAATAAAAGACGTAGAGATAAGTGGCTAGTTACTTTAACCAAAGAAATCGATACGATAAGATCTGAATTATCAAGATCTTCATCTCTCTGCTATACCAGTCAAAGAAGCGGCCTTGACGAAGTATATCTTATACCTACCTTACACGAGTAATAGAATCTACCAGGGCATAAAGTATTAGAAACAAGGACGCTGACACTCATTGAGACGTAAATTCCTACTCCACCTCATACCAGCCGAGATAAAGATAACCGTAAGGAAATTCGACGAAGATTTAACCTAAGTCAGAAACAGAAAATACATAATGATAGGCCACCCAGGGAAGAACTAAGAAGGATTTAAGAGAAAGAAAAGAAAGAACCCGACTTAAGACAGGTGGATAAGTTAGAAATACCTGCGGGAATCCATAGATTGGTGGCAATGCTAAAAGAGATTCTTGAAAATTTAAAAATGACATATTTATGAGATGGGAGACAATCAGAAGTTAACAAAGAATACTAGTATGAATAGTAAGATTATACGGTGTAGCTGCAGCTTATAGTAAGAGCAGATATCAGATATAGGAAGTAGTCAATAGAAATAAGCCACCATCAACCTTGGAAGCATAATATAGAACTGAAGAATTAGTTATGCAAACAAATAATAAAGAAAGCGCCTTGAAACAATAAGGAAGTTCAGTATAATAAGACATGAGACAGTAATGTAAATGGAGACCTCAACATAGTTGATCAGAATTAAAGAAACCATAAGACTTGGAGTAGTCGACTCAGATTCAGAGAGTATAAGCGATAACTTTTATGTCTAGTAGTTCCGACCCCCAAGTGGGGTATAAGCATCCAATCAGACCATCGTTGGAGTCGGATAGTTGACAGAAATATGTATTTCCTAGATTTTCAAGGAAAGCTATATTTCACCCTCTCCACTTAGAGTTTAGCAAAAACTTGAATAATTAAAAAAGAGCATCATATAAAATAGATAGACCACAAGATAGTTAGACAGTTGAATCATTAAATACAATGGAGCATAGATAAGAAACATGAGAAAGGATATTCTGGAGTCGTGGTGAGTCGAGCCAAATATAGGAATCATTATTAAATTAGGAACCTTAAGGAGATGAAGATTCAAAAGAGCAAGAAACCAAAAAGGACAATTCTCAGGAATGCAGCATAAGTAATGTATAAAAGTCTCATTGTATTGTTATGGAAGAACTAGTAAAAGAATGGCACATGTACCAAAGGAGTTAATAGAGGTATCATAGCAATCAAAGTGGATGGAGTTTTCAGGAGAGTATAGAAGAAAGAAGTTCAAAGAAGTGAGATGAGAAGAAAATCTAAGTACATGGAGTAAAATTCAGATAAAATAGGAAGTATAGTAGGACTTAGAGAGTAAGCAATGATTGCAAATGTTCAAGCAAAAGCGACTAGTGAAAAGAAATACAGAGGCATCATAATGGAGTTTTTAGAGGTAGTATAATTGATAGTCGAAAAAGAATTAAGAGTGAAATTGAAGCAGGAAACTCAAGAAAAATTTAGCAGAAGAATTCAGTATGAGAGTAAAGCCAGATGTGTAAACACGAAAAGTCATAGGCTTATAGGTAAAATATGGATACAACCATGGCATGAGAAGCTATTGATCACTACCAGATGGATGATAAGCGGTAAATATATCATTATTTACCGTCCATTTTACAATAATATTTTGTATAGTTTCTTGAGTTTTGTGATATTTTTGATGTGTTTTGTGTTATTTTGTAGATAAATAAAATAACAGAACTCTCTGGAATCAAATCAGGGCCAAAACATCGAAAAACAGATAAAAATGGCAAAAATGTAAATTTCCTGCTAAATGTGTCGTTTGCTAAAATGCGTCGTCTGCTATCATGCGCATTTGCTAACATGCGCCTGACACGTGTCAATATCACAACAGTCTTGCTAACGTGCTCCGGACACGTGTCATCATCCCATGGTGCCGACATTTACTGTGCACGCGTCGCGACGCACAACAAGTCAAGTGTCGCGACGCCAAATCAATAATTCAGCTGTTGATGCAACCAACACCACATGTCATGATCTCGTTTACTCAACGGCGCGTCGCGACACGCAAAAAGGTTCTACGGCCCGACGCGCAGGGCATAATTTTCACTATAAATAGAAGCTGAAATCAGAAAGAAAATTCATACCTTCTTCTGGGGAATTCCTTAAGAATACTAAGAAGATGTATCTCGTTTGTTATTTACAGCTTTCTATATTTAATTATTTAATTTTACTCAAGTAACTTTCTGTACTTTACTTTTCAGTCTTTATTTTTACTGTTCAGTATGAGTAGGTAACTCCCATCTGCTAGGGTGAAGGGTTAAGCTTTTATTACTAATATTTAGATTAATCTTCCTTAATTAAAATATATAAACTATTTAAAACCTGACTTAATGGGATACCGCCTTTATGGTCGGTTGGAATTAAGTATAGATCTGACTTAATCAGGATACCGCCTTTATGGTCGGTTGGTAATGTCATGCAAAGTTAATATATTATAATAAGGGAGATATCTAAAATAGAAGTAATAAAAGTGGATCCTCTAACCCCAATATTTTCTTTATTGTTTATTTACTTTTTTTTTATTTCCAAGCTTTTACTTTATGTCATTTTCTTTATTTAAGCTTTTACTAGTCCTAGATATGTGTTGTAACTAAACCCGTTATCTGAAGTTGTCATGAATTCCAATATCACCGGTTTATAAGGGGTTATTTCATGTCTTGGGTAATATAAAGGTTTATTTATTAAGTCTTAAGCTTAATGCTTCTTGTTAACTGGCCATTAATAAGATTGATATGGTAAACTTAAAATGAATTTGACGAAGGGATTTTAGGTTTCAGCCGTAGACTTAATAGCCCACGATCTCCCTTAAGGTTAGATACCCCTTAATAGATTTCCTTCCAGGATAGACATATACCTGCCGGGCGGGGGTAGCCACAATTGGAACTTAATCTTAATGAATTCAAGTAACTTGGTTGACATAGACATATGATTAATTGGGTTATTTGGGTATTTGCATCTGACCATCGACAGAGACTTTTGCATAAATTCGTGTTCGAGGTTAATAAACCGATATATTGCACAAACATGAGATAACCACTTCATCTTTAAAATATATTGGAAGAATTCACAACCCTAGATAGTTTAATAATATTGAATTTTCCTTTCATCTACTTCGCACTGTTTTATTTACTTGTCTTAAGTTTGAATTCACCAACCATTCAAACAACCAATCTATTAGATACTCGTAAATATTTGGCTTCACAAGTTAATAGTTTAGGTATTAAGTCCTCGTAGGATCGATACATTTTATACTACTTGAACGATACGTACGCTTGAGTTACGTGAGTGATTTCACCAATCAATTGACCCCGATTTTTACTCTAAAGACAGATTCAAGAGGAACCGCAATTCATGAATAGTTAGGAACAAGAAAGAAGACAAGAAAGATATTAAGTGATAGGTAGAGCTAAAATTGTGAAGATAGGGTGGATAATAACATAGATACCAGACAAACAATGACAGCTGTGTATAATGACAAGACAATTTTCATTAGTGCTATGAAAAAAAGTAAGTTTTATCGTATAAGTAAAATGAGAAAGTTAGATGATAGTGACCCACATGTTCTTTTCGTAACGCACTATTAAGCATAATGTATGGGATAATTCAAGAAGAGACTAAGTACAACTTAGAGATGATCAAGGAAACTAAGAATACCGAATTATTGAGATTGGGACAACTCTTAACAGGATAAGATTTGAGAGATAAGTGAAGGTGGATCATTCTAGAGTACAAGTAAGCAAAGAAAGATTAGTCAGCATAAAGCTAGTAACCGTACTTGAACTATCAAAGAAACCAAAGGTACGGAATAATAAATTAGACTAGTTTGGCCGGAGCCAATATTAATAGTAAATAATGTAATTTTAGCATAAAAGTACACAGGGTTAGACTTAGTATAAATACTTTGTTCTAAATCCATTAGTCAATAGAGAGGATCGCCAGAAGAGAACTACCCTGATATAACATTTTAAATATGAGAGACATTAGGGGATAGTAAGAGTACTTGGAGAGGTTAGTTATAAGTCATGAAGTCCAAAAACACAGAGAAAGACGTAAATGCTAGAACTCGAAAGAAGAAGCTTATAAGTAAAGAAGGGTTAGAAAGGTGGAAAACTGAGAGGTCAAGTAATTGGTTAAGATAAGATAATAAATCTTAAGATAAGGTATATCTTAGAATAGCTAAAGAACCCGAAGTATACACCGGTCAAGGGAAAATGGAGGTTATTGGTTAGAACATAAAGTATTATGAGAATATTTTAAACATGAAAAGTAACAGAAGTTCCTAAGGATATTTAAAAGTTATTGTGTTCATGGCAAGAGGTATTAAGAAGGTTTCAAAATTAGAATGGAACTAAGATAAGTAAGACGATATACTACGAATACAGTAAAATTTTGAAAATGATAACTCATGAAGATAGATTGAGATAAAGGATGTTCAATATAGTTGGAAGATTTAGAAATAAAGTTCCTATAATTCATAGAGACAGCGGTAGTATGGTGATAAATGTAAGCACTGAGCAGAAGATCATGGAATGAGATTAATGAATTACCTTTCAGTAAGGAACTCAAGAAATTATTCGTGAAGGTCCACGAACTTGAGAGTAGAATGTACAATCAGAAAAGGAATTTAGGAAGATAAGGATAAGCAGAGATACATATATCTTCGACCAGGACAAATCAACGAGTTGAGCCCCAGAACTGATTCGAGGACGAATCCTATTTAAGGGGGGAGAATTTGTGACGACCGGAAATTCGACTATTGTTACGTCGCGAGACGGTGCTACATAATATAAATTATGTTTGAGTACATATACTTTCATGGGATGACTTTGGGGACTATCGGTGGATTTCTCGAAATTTCTATATGAAACTATATAATATTCCACTCCTGATAGCCCATGATATTTAGGCCGTAACTTTCTCATACGAACTCTGATTTTTATAAATTTTATATCATCTGAAAGCTGAGATCGAACTACAACTACAACGTCCGCGTTGAATATGTTTCCAAATTCGAACAAGAAATAGGTCAAAATAAGTCAAATGCTGGATAATAGCGCCACAAACTTATCTAGAAGATCCCAAACTTTCTCAAATTTTCTACAATTTTCTTCATAAATCCAAATTTTAAATAACCCCTAGTATATAAGGGGAAAACTATCACAATCACAATTTTACAAATTAGAAAGAAAATGAAGAAGAAAACGTGGGAGAGAAAAGGCTTACCACCATGGGAAACTTTGAAGATGAAGGAAACACAAGAAAGGAGGTAAGACCCACTTGACCAAAAACTTGGATTTTTAAATTTTAAGAGTTTCATGCCATGTTAGAAAAATTGGCAAGCTAGGGGATGCTTTTAAGCGTTTAGTAAACAAAGCATTATATGGTATGATGAAGTATCCAAAATTTGGGAATCTTGAATATTGGGTTAAAGAAAAAAAAGAATAGATTAAGAGTTGATTGATGATGAGATGGTGGTTTAGAGTATATGAAATTGAAGTGTAAAAGATGGAATGTGTATTGGGTTCTGTTGTTATTTATATAAGACTTACTTTTCACTTTTCGGACGTTAGTTAATTTCATATGAGATACATTTTGTTTAGCATGTTTTGAGAAATGATTTAGAAAAGAAATATTTTTCAAAACATGAGTTTTATATTTTCGAGGCATGGGGGAAAAAACCCCACCTCAGTATGTAACTTGATTCAGATATGGAATTGACGGACAACACATGTGCATATGTAGACGACTGGGGGATGGCGATACGTAACGCCCCCAGATCCTAGTTCAGGACTAGGGATGATAGATGCCCATAGATCCTAGTTTCACATCTTCGCTGAAGGGTAGCATAAATCCGCACCCCCAGTTCTAGTTCAGTGGCTTGGGGACGGCGAAACGTAACGCCCAAAGACCACTAGTTTCAGGGATAGGAGTGGCATGCTTTGGGGGACGGCGATATGTAACGCCCCAAAATTATGGATTTGCATTCCTGTCTTTAGTTAGACATATGGGAGGACGGCGATACGTAACGCCCCATACGTCAGATTTTCAGGGACAAAGACCAGTTTTTATAAACAGGTTTCAAATACAGTTTTCAGAAAAAAAAAAAAAAATCCAGAGAAAGGTTTTCTAGAAATAAAGTTTTCAGAAAAAGCAGTTTATAATAGATTTTCAGAAAAGCAGTTTTAAAGGTTTTCCAGAAAGAAAGAAGTTGTTTTCAGTTTATAAAAGAAACTTTCAGAAATGATAAGTTTTACAAAAGAGATTTCAGACAAGATTTTCAGATTAGAGTTCAGAGTTTTCAGACCAGAAAGAGTTTTTCATATTAAGCTATTTTGAACTTTGGTTTTAAACCAAACAATTTCATAACAGTATTTCAATTTTCTTTTTAAATCGTCCACTCACTTAGATAGTTCAAGCGATCTAACCCCCCATTCCCAGTGTTTTATTTTGCAAGGTCATGGAGGATGAGCTTGGGAGGAAGGATACTGATGGCAGTCACTAGGGTATGGAGTCCACCAGGTCAAGTCAGAGAGAGAGAGAGCTCAGCTAGAGTCAGAAAAAAAAGGTCATTTGTCAGTCATTTATGTTGTGTCAGTTGTTGTATAAGTTTAAAAATGTATATCTTTAAAGCTATAAAGCAAATGTTACTGAGCATATAGTTATTATTATTGAGTTTGCATTTCTTGTCGTCGAGATTTGACATCGGTCCTATGCATAAGATTTTAATTGAGGAAAGAGTAATAGTAGTTCATAGTTAGAAATTCAGTGGCTCAGAGTGATAGTACGACCTATTCTCTGCCAGTAGCATCTCTCGTATCAAGGATGTTACAATTACCTCAGAATGTTCGATACGGTATTGGAAAAATGGCTTGAAGCCTCCAGGATGGTTGAAACACATGTGACTTCAATTCTCCATATTTGCGTGACATATATTCTGCAATTAACAATATTACAAAAACGAGAAGAATTATCAGTTTCGTATTATTTTAAAAATTACCTCGTGTTTTTCGCTAGACCAAAGCTCACACAAGAATGCCCAGTCTTGCTCATCTATATAATCAGGCTTGTGATGTGGAGCATCAAAAGGCCTATGTTCGTCGAATATTGTTTCAAGACTTTTGTCCTAAAATCCTTATAACTCTTCCCCATGTGGTGGTCGAGATACTTCTGAACGTTTGATTTGTTCAGGTCCACGTCGAACCACTCCTGCAGGAATAACAACCAAGTAAAAATTAAATATAAAATATTAATTTAAAGATAACTAGAAAATAACGAAAACTCAATACTGTAAGTTTACTCATAAGTAACGCCGGGAAGAGCGGTTGATTTTTCGTCTCCATGGGATCTTTCTCCAAGAAACGTAGTTATGGAGAGCTTCATACCGAGCAGTAGCAGCACATATGGCATTGGTAAACGATGAACAATGTTGCTCGATTTGTCTTTCTCCATCATCTGATATCTCTATCCGGATGCGGCTGTGGGCCTTAATGTGCTTTACCAACCTCAGGCCACGGGTTTGTCATCGACCCTTCGCTATACTCGAGTCACATATGCTAGAAGAGACCCCAGCAGTGACCTCTATCCTTGGAGATGTTGATGGAGTCGAAGTAGCGTGTTTGCGATAGCCTAGTGCCATCTGCAAAATAAGAAACAAAATCTTTCACTGTAACTATCAAAATAAGAAATAAAATCTTTAGAAACACGTGTTCTCATTTATCCCTAGCCTGTTTTTAAAACACATTAAGAACAATGCCATATAAAGTATTTAGCAAAAATGAAAATTTTGAACTCCAATCTTTTAATAGCTTTCCAATCCTAAATCAAACAATTTAGCACCATAGTCACTGTCTCCAGAAACCAGAAGTCCAATTTCAAAAATCAGAAAATCTCTTCATCGGATAACAAATGTTTTTCCATGACTAAATTCGCTAAACTAATATAATATAGAATTTCTCAGTTATGCACTGTCTAATGAACACATCTTCAAACCAATACAATGAATAAAAACTACAAGGTTTAACTTGATTACCATTAAGTCTTAATTAAATTTCGCCATCCAGCAGCAGCAATGCAAGCCAAAGGGCATTGCAAAACAAAATCATTATTCTAAGCATGAATCATCACTCAACATCACTAAAAACCAAAACATAATCCCCTCACATATCAAGCAAAACAGGCCAAATGGCATAAAAACAACCCTTGAAGATTTTCATCTCATCTCAATTCAACACAACTAATGCTAAAACATCTCCAAACAATGAACAAAATATCATTCATCTAGTAAGATTATTCATGAAAAATGCTTAAATTAAGACTCTAGGGTTCATGACATGCAATTTTTGTGGGGACAAAATTTCAATCATAATAAATTAAGGAAAATGAAGGAATTGGAGATGAGAGCTTACTTGTCTTGTTGATGGCTTGAAATTGCCACTTTTTTAAAGAAGAAAGAAGGGAGACCAAGAAGAGAAGAAAGCAGAAGCAGAGAGTAAGGGAGAAGGAAAAATGATTTGGGGATTTTAATAACCATTTGGCGTCGAAATTTTTTCATTTAGCGTCGAATTATTCGACGCTAAAATGTTGGCGATTCATAAAAAATTTAGGAAATTTTTCAGGGAAATTTAAATTTTTAAACTCTTAGCGTCGAAAATATAATCGTCGCTAAGAATAACTTTTAGCGTCGCAACTCTGTATTTGACGCTAAAGTTTAATTAATTAATTAATAATAATAATAATAAAACCATTATCGTTAGCATTAAAATTTAATATCTCCATATAATAATAATTAATCATCTATTAATCAACTAACAAAACATAATACATATACATATACTAACTAGATTAGTCATATATCATCGGCATTTGAGGATTCTGAGAAGAACTCGAACTCATCTTTAGCATCATCTTCGAACCCTCTTTATTTGCTACTTCAATGCTAACTTGATAATGAGGAATTATCTCAATGTTTTATATATTTTCTTGAGTTAGCGTGATATCTTCAGTAACTTGCATATTTGGTAAATGAAATATATGTTCATAAACTTCAAAGTCGTCAGAGACTTGTTCTTCATCAGAAATTTGGACACTATCTTTCTCTTGTGTGTCCCAAGTGCCCCTATGTTGTAACTTTACTACCACAATCCATCCATTACCTAGCTTTGAAACAGACATATACATCACAAACCATGCTTGGGTATAAAAAATATATGGATCATTCTTGTACCAATAACGTTGAACATTAATTGACATTAGATGGTTATTAAATTTAATTCTCCTCTTTCTGGCATTTGTGTCAAACCATTTGTATTCAAATAGCATTGTATGTCGTTGGGGTCTGTATATCAACTCAATGAATGATTGCAACACTCCATAGAAGTCAAAGATATCAAAACTGTGTTCTCCTAGTTACAATTCCATAATTATGAGTTACACGTGAAACATCTCGCTGCTCAATGTGAAATCGAACTCCGTTCAATATGCATCCATTGTATTCGTAAGCCTGCTTTTGAGGCCTATATGCCAATGCAACTAACGAAGATGACGGGCCCAGTTGATCATTTTACACTTGGTTGTTTATCTAACCCATGATAATAATTGTGTGATATAGCAAAAGTATATTATTTACTGTTATGATAAAAATAAGCAGTAAATGTTAGGGCTTAAAGTTGCCTCAAACCATTTAGGGAATTATTTTTTTGTATTTTCCATCAACGTTGTGGTCACTATTACATTATAGCATGGTAATATGTTGCTTATAAAAATTTGGAAATATGTCATATCACATTTAAAAATATAAAACGAAAAAATAAACTTATGCACCTACAAAACTTATGTTAAGTACGGTTTTACTTTGTCGCAATTACTTAATATAATCCGATGCAAACATTGAGCTTCCTCAAGTGTTAGCAATTTGACACCTAACGATCCAAACAGTCTGTAATTTTGACGGATCATTGTGATATCTTGTTGATTACTTTCATCTCTATCGTAGTTTCTTATCCGACGATTAAAAGAAGTTTCAAGATTATACATGTACATCGAACAAAATGTTATTGCCTCACTGATTAGACCGCCTCATTATTGACCCTCCAGGCCGCGCTTTGTTTCTCACATATTGTTTGTAACGTCCCAAAGCCCTGCAATTATTACATATAATTTTCATGATTAATAATTTTAACGCAAAATCAAACTTAAAAAATTAATATTTAATATTTAATATTACCTCTCAATGGGGTACATCCATCTGTAATGGACAGAACCTCCCCTCCTAGCTTCAGATAACAAATACACGGCCAGATGTAGCATCACATCAAAAAATGTGGTAATTGATCGGCGTATAAACACACACGTAATGCAAGCGCATGTAACGCCCAAATAGTATAAAATGTATCGATCCCACGAGGACTTAATACCTAAGCTATTAATATATGAAGTCAAATGTTTACTAGTATCTAACAGATTGATTGTTGATTGGATGGTGTTTTTTTAACGAAATACAAGTAATTAAAACAGTGTGAAAGTGAATTAAAGGTAAATAAATATTATAAAACTATCTAGGGTTGTGAATCCTTCCAAAATCTTTTAAAAATGAAGTGATTATCTCATGTTTGTGCAATATATCGGTTTATTAACCTGGAACACGAAATATGCAAAAGCCTCTTCCGATGGTCAGATGCAAACACCCAAAGTAACCCAATTAACTAGATTCCTATATTAACCAAGTTACCTGAATTCATTAAGAATAAGTTCCAATTATGGCTACCCCCGCCCGACATGTATATTCCTATCATATAAGGAAATCTACCTAAGAGTCATTTGCCCCGAGGTGAGATAGTGAGCTATTGAGTCTAAGGCTAAACCTAAAATCCATTTTCCAAGTTCAATTTTAAGTTTACCAGATCAATCTTATTAATGGCCAGTTAAAAAGAAGCATTAAGACTAAGGCTCAATAAATAAACATTTATATTACCCTAGGTATAAAATTGCCACTTATAAAAACGATGATATTGGAATTCATCACAACCTCAGATATGATATTTAGTTACAACACATATCTAGGACTATTAAAAAAAAATAAATAAAATGACATAAAGTAAAACTTGAAATTAAAAATATAAAATTAACAATAAGAAAATATTGGGGTTAGAGGATCCATTTTTATTACTTCTAATTTAGATATTTCCTTATTATAATATATAAACTTTGCATGACATTACCAACTGATCATATAGGCGGTATCCTGATTAAGCCAGATTTTTGATTAATTCCAACCGACCATAAAGGTGGTATCACATTAAGTCAGGTTAAAATCAATTAATTAAGTCCAACCGACCATAAAGGCGGTATCCCATTAAGTCAGGTTTTAAAATAGTTTATATATTATAATTAAAGGAGATTAATCTAAATATTAGTAATAAAAGCTTTACCTTTCACCCTAGTAGATGGGGAGTTACCTCCTCATACTGAAAAGTAAAATAAAGAAAGATATATTGCTTAAAATAAAAATTAAATACAAGAAAGTTGTAAATAAACAAACAAGATACAATCTTCTTAGTATTCTTAAGGAAATCCCCAGAAAAATGTATGGATTTTCGTTCTGATTTCAGCTTCAATTTATAGGCAAAATTTTGCCCCGTACATCGCGACGTAAAACACTTGCGCATCGCGACGCGCCATTGATTCGACGAGATGATGACACGTGACTATTGGTAGAATTATTGGCTTGGCGTCGCGACGCGTTGAGGGTTTTGCGTCGCGAAACGGGCTACAGTGATGACATAGGGATGACGTCAGTGATGACAAGTATCGGCAGGCTGCATAATTATGGTGCGTCGCGACGCATAGGATGTTTCGCGTCCCGACGCATGAACAGAAAATTTCCCAATTTGCCATTTTTGATTCGAATTTCACTGTTTTAGCCCCGATTCAATTCCAGTGAGTTCCGAAACTTTATTTATATGGAAAATAACACAAAATACATAAAAATATTCACAATACTCGAGAAACTAAACAAAATATTAATTCAAATGGGCGATATCAATATTTACCGCTTATCTCACCCCAAACCTAATATTTTGCTAGTCCTCGAGCAAAACAACAAAATAAAATGCAATAAACAACTTTAAAATAAAATTAAACTAAAACACTTTCGTAGGGATCACGGTTGCATTTAGCGTATGCAACAAGCCTTTAAACCCCATAGGTGTCCCTAATGGACGAGTTGTAGTCTCGTGAGGGCTTACAGTGACGATACCCACAAATTTCAAATGCACACAAAAATAAAAAGATCAAACAAGTTAGTGACTAAACAAGTGAAGCTCTTATCCAATAAGTAAATTCTCCGATTATTTTTATCATTCTCCATATACACAACCAACAAGGTATTAATCAAATCATTGTGCCCACAATATTCATAAGTGTAGTTGAAAAGAAAGTAATATTTTTGTCCTAAAGTTATATAAGAATTCACACCTTTTTAGCAATGAAATTTTTTTTTTTTTATATAACATCTTTAATTCATGTAGCGAGCTTTGGATCAGTGACTCCCAAGCCAGTTGGCTTTAGGGCACTAGGTGTTAAAATACCCCTACAGACTTAATTACTCAGATCTCAGATGTTTTTTTTTATTAATATACACAATATATTTTTTTTATTATTCCATCACTTTTTTAGATGCTTCATTCAATTAAACTAGAGCACTGAATATTACAAAATTTTCACTTATAACTCATATCTGTATGTTATCATGCATGTTGATAATACCTGTCAACTGAGCATATGAAGATCCAATTTAGTCAGTATTATGGAGAATTCACGAATTAAATAATTCAAAAGGAAATAAATAAAAATTAACTTGTTACGAAATAGGTTGAGATACATCTCAAGAGTTGAAATTCCTTACACAGCTATCTGAAACACCATTCCACCTAATTAGTCAAGTTTAAAACATAATATATTTTTTATTTTTTGTAATTTTTTTAATATTTTTGAAAATTTTTGACTTAAAATCAAGTACAAACAATACAACAAAAAATAAAAACAAGATACTAGGCAACTATTCCCCTCCCCCAAACCTAATGGAGACATTGTCCCCAATGTCTAAAAAGTAGAAGAAGAGTTTAGAAAACAGTACTTGGTTAGCTGGAATTCTACATCTAAAAAGAAAATTAAAGATTAAGATCCAGATTTATCTGACGCTTCTTACCACGATCATTATCGAACCAGTTTATCTTGGAAATGATATGTTCAATTTTTGGTTCAAAGGCTAAAAGTTGGTCAATTAAATCATGAGTTGCTCTGGCAGTGAAGAGGATATCTTTTACAGGTTTTGAAACAAACCCATTTCTCCGGGCATCATCAAGAAACACACAAAGAAAATCGTAAAATCTATCAGTGTTAAACAGTCCAATCGGTTTCTGGTATATGTTTAAGTTCGCCAAAGACAACATTGTAAACATTTCCTCCATCGTGCTCAAGCCACCTGGCACAGCAATAAAAGCATCAGTACGGTTAATCATTTCAACAAGTCGTTCGGACATACCTGGTACAATGCATTCATCTCCGTTTGATGGTCCTATAAGATTCGCTTCTGCCAAAGGTTTTGGGATGATTCCCATAAATTGACTACCTCTTTCCTCTACGGCCCTTGAAACGTACCCCATTAGTCCAAGATTGCCACCGCCATATACTATGTGCATATTCCTTTAGCTATGACTCAGCCCAATTCCTGTGCTGCATCAACGAACTCTGGCTTAGAACCAACACTAGTACCGCAAAACACACAGATCTTTATAACTCGTCTTCTTGAAGTTGCTTCCATTTTTTTATATTTATTTCTCAAATCTGGATATCTTCAAGAGTACAATGACGAGCTCAATTTATAGATCCTGAAAAAGGATGAGTAATAATAGCACTAGTACCTTCCAAATGACAATTATTAGCTAAACAGTAAAATAAATCATGAAAGTCAAAAATTATGGATCCTGTTGGAGAAAATAAAAGAAAATAACAAAACAAATCACAATTATTAGTTAAAGACAAAGAGATAATAATATTTACAAGAAGTAACGACTTGAATGATGTCTATGCGTCAGAGACATGCTTCCCATCCAATTTTCTTATAAATTGGCTAACATGGTCTTTTAAAGTTAGATTCCCGAGACTTAATTATTGTCTTTCTTTTCGAAATTGTGTATGTAACATGCAAATTGTGTGATACACATATCCATTGGGATGCGTCTGAAGAGTCAATGATATGTCATCTAACGACTCCTTACTCATGCCATCCCTAATGAATTTAATTTTATCTTCGCGGTTATCAGACATCATTCCTAAAGAACGACAACGAGTATTACATGTCATGCGTGCACATTTATAGCAAACACCTAATCTTTTAGCTCTTCTTTTCTTAGCATAGGTTCTTTTTCCTAAACCATGAAGAAATGAAACAAATGAGTCAGAAGACTCACCTGCCAATCGGACCCGTGCTTCAATAATCCAACGAATGTCATTAGGAATACCTTTTATCATCAGAAGTCTCATTCGTTCCATGCGAGCTTTGTAGACTTTCATCAGAGATTTTAAAGGGAGAGAAGAAAATTGCTTGTGGAGATTTGTGAGAACGTCTTCCATCCTAAAATGTAACTTTACCTACAAAAATTAAACACACAAAAATAAAACACACCAAATCTTAATACATACACAAATTGCATGAGTTGCCTCCATGCTAGCGCTAAGTTTAACGTCGTTAGCTAGACATGACTGCCCGAACGTTAGGTTGGATCTGCAAGTGTGACACTTTCTTTTTGTCGCTCAAATGATTCTCCCCAGTAGTGCTTGACACGCTAGCTGTTTACCCTGAACATATTGTTGGATTTGGAGTTGTATATCTCAACTACTCCATAAGGTAACACCTGAGTAATCACAAATGGACCTGACCACTTTGATTTCAGCTTTCCAGGGAAAAGTTTCAACCTTGAATTGTATAACAACACATGTTGTCCTGGTTCCAGTTGTTTGCGCACTATTTTTATCATGTCTTTTCTTTGTACAGTTTGGTATTTTCATAAGCATGTAGGTGAAATTCCTCCAATTTATTGAGTTGGTGGATCCGTTTCTCGCCAGCTGCTTATAGATCAAGATTTAGCTTCTTTAGTGCCCAATACGCTTTATGTTCAAGCTCCACTGGCAGATGTCATGCTTTCCCAAACACCATTCGATATGGGGACATACCAATGGGTGTCTTGTAAGCTATCTAGTAGGCCCATAATGCATCATCCAGTTTTGTAGACCAATCCCTCCTTGTTGATCCAACGATTCTCTCCAATATTCTTTTGATCTCCCTGTTTGAAATTTCAACCTGACCATTTGACTGTGGATGGTAGGCATTGGCAACTTTATGAGTAACTGCATATTTGGATATGAGTGCATCGAAGTATCTGTTGCAGAAATGTGTGCCACCATCACTGATAATGGCCTGAAGTGTTCCGAAGCGAGTGAAAATATTCTTTTTAAGGAGTTTTATCACCACTTTTGAATCATTTGATGGTAGTGTTGTTGCTTCAACCCATTTGGAGACGTATTCTACTGCAACCATAATGTACAAGTTTCTGAATGATAGAACAAAGGGTCCCATAAAATTAATCCCCCATACATCAAATATCTCCACTTCGAGAATGCTTTGAATAGGTCTTTCATTTCTCCTCGAAATATTCCCCGTTCTCTGGCACATGTCACATTGAAGAATGAATAAGTAAGAATCTTTAAACAGAGTGGGCCAGAACAAACCTGATTGTATGACTTTGGCTACAGTTTTATCTCCGTTGAAATGTCTGCCGTATGGTGATGAATGACAATGCTGCAAGATATTATTGACCTCCTCATGTGGAACACAATGTCTCAATAATTGATCAGCACAGTGTTTGAACAGGTACGGCTCATCCCAGATATAGTGCTTGACTTCATTGAAGAACTTCTTCTGTTGCTGATGTGTCCCTTCTAACGGCCATTTTCCTGATACTATGTAGTTTACATGATCAGCATACCAATGGACTTGTTTGATGGTAAACAATTGTCCATCTAGAAAAGTTTCTTTGATTTTCATCTCATTGCCAGTTGTTTCTCCTTTTCTGAACCTCGATAAGTGATCTTCCACTTGATATTCTGTTCATTTCCTGTCTCGGATCTCCACGTCAAATTCTTACAGTAGAATCACCCAACATATCAATCTAGGTTTAGCATCTTTCTTCGCAATCAGGTATTTGATTATTGAATGGTCTGTGTAGACCACCACTTTGGGACCCAGCAGATAGGAGCGGAATTTATCAAAAGCAAACACAACTGCGAGCAGCTTCTTTTCAGTTGTTGTGTAGTTGAGTTATGCTTCATTCAGAGTTTTGCTGGAGTAGTAAATGGTGTGGAAAATTTTTACTTTGCGTTGTCCCAAAACTTCACCTACAGTAAAATCACTAGCATCACACATCACCTCAAATGGAAGGGTCTAGTCTGGTGCCACTATGATGTGGGCAGAAACCAGCTTCTGTTTCAAGATCTCAAAAGCTTTGTGGCATTCTTTGGTGAAGTTGAAAATCACGTCTTTCTCCAGCAGATTGCATAGAGGTTTAGCAATTTTAGAGAAGTCTTTGATAAATCTCATGTAAAATCCTACATGTCCGAGAAAACTCTGAATCCCTTTGACTGATGATGGTGGAGGTAATTTTTCTATTATTTTGATCTTTGCTTTATCTACCTTGATTCTGTTTTGTGAGATCCAATGTCTCAGGACGATGCCTTCCTGAACCATGAAGTGGCATTTCTCCTAATTGAGTATCAGGTTGGTATCTTCGCATATTTGTAACACTTTTTCCGAATTTTGCTAGCAGTGGTCAAATGAGTCTTCAAACACAGAAAAATCATCCAGGAAAACCTCCATAATTTGTTCCAGCATGTCTGAGAATATGGCCATCATGCAACGTTGAAATGTGGTAGAAGCATTACATAGTCCAAATGGCATCCTGCGGAAAGCAAAAGTACCATACAGACATGTAAAAGTGGTTTTCTCCTGATCTTCTAGGGCGATGGCATTCTAATTATACCCCGAGTATCCGTCCAGAAAATAATAGAACTCATGTCCCATCAGTCTGTCTAGCATCTGGTCAATGAATGGCAGCGGAAAATGATCATTCCTTGTTGCTTTGTTCAGCTTCCTATAGTCCATGCATACTCTCCATCCAGTCACCGTTCTTGTTGGAATCAGTTCATTCTTTTCATTTATGACTACAGTCATTCCTCCTTTCTTTGGCACACATTGTTTAGGGCTCACCCACGTGCTGTCAAAGATGAGGTTGATGATGCCGACATCCAACAATTTGATAATTTCTTTCTTTACGACCTCTTTCATGATTGGATTTAGTCTCTGTTGATGCTCCACTATTTCTTTGTACTCGTCGTTCAACATAATTTTATGCATGCAAAATGATGGACTAATGCCTCGAATGTTTGCTATAGTCCAGCCAATGGCTTTCTTGTGCTCGCGTAGCACTCTCAGCAACTTATCTTCTAGCTCCAATGTTAGCGATGAAGAAATAATCACAGGTAAATCAGAATAGTTTTCTAAGAATGCATACTTGATATGGCTCGAAAGTGGCTTTAGTTCTAGATGCGGTGGTTCTTCAATCGAGGGCTTGATTCACTCCTTTTTCGGTAGTTCCAAACTTTCCACCTATGGTGTCGATCTGAAGTGAGAGGGTCTGTAAAAATAGTTGATACATTCCAGAATTTCATCATCTAGTTCGCTGTAAGTCATATTGGTGATGCAAGCTTCAAGTTTGTTCGTGGAAATTTGCATTGCATCAGTATCCTAGATGATACTATCTAAAACATCAATTCTGAAACATTCATCCTCATTTTCGTCATTCGGTAATTTCATGGCTTTGAAAATATTGAATGTAACTTCTTGGTTCTGTACCTTCATGGTTAGTTCTCTTTTTTGTACATCAATAACAGTTCGATCTGTAGCCAAGAATGGTCTCCCGAGGATGATTGGTACATCTTTGTCCTCCTCCATGTCAAGGACTATGAAATCTGCAGGGAAAATGAATTTGTCGACTTTGACCAATACATCTTCAACTACACCTCTCAAAAATGTGAGTGATCTATCAGCCAGTTGCAGAATAACTGAGGTGGGTTTTGCTTCTCCAATCTGCAGTTTCCTGTAAATGGACAAAGGCATCAAGTTAATGATAGCACCTAAATCACGCAAAGCTTTACTGAAGTAATGTTCTCCTATGGTGCAAGGGATGGTGAAGCTGCCAAGATCTATTATGGCGCTGCATTCTTCTGTCAATGCTACTGTCTCGTAATCTCCCAATCTTATTTTTCGTGACAGAATGTCTTTCATGAATTTGACATAGCTGGGCATTTGTTCCAACGCTTCTGCAAATGGTATGTTGATATGCTGCTTTTTGAAGATCTCTAGGAATCGAGCAAACTGCTTGTCCAGTATATGTTTCTGGAGACGCTGTGGAAAATGTGGAGGTGGAGTGAATCTTTCTCGATCATTTGCCTCTTTTTCCTCCATCTGTGGTTCTACTTCGCTGCTTTCTTTTAGAACTTCCTCATTGGATGCTTTCACTCCAACATCTTTGTTGATCTCAGTACCGCTTTTCAAAGTGATGGCATGACATTGCTCAGTCCCCATGTTCCTTGGATTTGGTTATGTGTTGCTAGGAAGGGTACCTTGCTGTCTATAACTCTGAGCATTGGCCAGTTGTCCCATTTGATTCTCCAGTACTTTAATAGAAGCTGCTTGGTTTTGAATTAATACTGTTTGAGAGTCGTATTTTTCCTCTAGCTTTTTCAAGTGGGCCAACACTTCTGTTATTTCTGGTTTTTTTTCATACTTTTGGCCTTTGTTTTGCTGTTGGAATCCTGGTGGTGGGTTATTCATTTGCCCTGAATTGTTGCTCCATGCGAAATTAGGATGATTCATCCACCTTGGGTTGTGGGTGTTGGAATATGGATTGTTCCCCTATCTGTTGAAATTGCTGACATAATTCACTGTCTCATCATATTAGTTGTACAATTCTGATTCTGGTGCTCCTCTATATGGTGAACCTGTGGATCCAGCATTACCCTGCATGCTAAGAGTTTCCATGAATTTCCATATCTTATAAAGCTTGGCATTCATTGTTGTGTTGGCTCCAACTTCATAAATTCATGTGATTCGTTGAATCATGCTCCTTTCTGTTGGCCACAAAGAATTATTGTTAGCCATTTCTTCAATTAAGTCCCAAGCCTCATCCTCTCCTTTTTTCCATTAACTCTCCTCCAAGAGCAGCATCTATTATGGTTCTCATCAATCCAGAAAGTCCATTGTAGAAGGTTTGGACTTGTAGCCACTTTGCAATCTCATGGTGAGGATATTTTCTGAGCAACTCCTTGTATCTTTCCCAAGCTTCGCAGAGGGATTCTGAGTCATGTTGTACAAAGGATGTAATGTCATTCCTCAGTTTTGTAGTTCTGGTTGGGGGAAAGTATTTTGCAAGGAATTTGGTGGCTATAGTGTTCCAAGTTGTGATGGAACCTGCTAGTAGTGAATGTAGCCAAGCCTTAGCTCTGTCTTTCAAAGAATATGGGAACACACGCAGTCTCATTGCTTCTTCTGCCGCTTGGTTGTAATTGAATGTGCCGCAAACTTCCAGGAAGTTGCTGATGTGGGCATTAGGATCTTCAGTTGCATTCCCCAAAACTGAACTGATTGTTGTATCATCTGAATGCATGTTTTGATGTCACACGCATTTGCTGGTAAGGGAGGAAGTACAATACATGATATGAAGTCGTCTACCACTGGAATAGTTCTGTCTCGAATGGGAATTGGTGGTTCAACCTCCAAATATTTAGGTTCTTGAATGTTCATGTTGATTAGTTCTTCTTGGCCTTTTCGTCTTTCCCTTCTCAACTGTCTGATTGTTCTTTCAATTTCTGGGTCAAGCGGACAGATTTTAAAGCTTCTGGTTATTCTCATATAGTGATTGAGAACTTGAAACACAAGGAAATAAAAATAATAAGTAAAAAGAAATTAGACACATGTAAAGATATCTAACCTCAAAATTAATAGTGAAAGATAAATAAGTCCCCGGCAACGGTGCCAAAAACTTGATCGGCACATAAACACACACGTAACGCAAGCGCATGTATCACCCAAGTAGTATAAAAAAATGCATCGATTGTTGGACAATTATGACCCATAGCATCACTATTTGTAAAAGACATTGTGGTTTTTGTACAAATTAACTATGTGACAAAGGAAATTGCTATTTTATCATTTTATAATTAGATTACTTGAATATATATAAATGATAAAAGTCCTTATGATTAGTTCCTGATTAATAAGATATGAGACAGTATTAATACATGAACGGTTTAATGATTAAATATCTCTAGTCATAGTATTATCGAGACTGCACATCGATAATGCGAAATAGACTAGTATTGCATTTGTGCACGTTATGGAAGCTTAACGGTATAGTTCTCATATATTTAAGTATTGGATACTTATGCAAGTGTGATAGGAGGTTCTGTTAATCGTTGGATCGGGAACAGCTTCGCTCTGGATAGACCTCTCGAAATCTCATTAGTAGTATGACTATGTGTCTATGGGAATCCGAATCAGGGTAGGTGTATGTGGTCTTAACCTGAGACTTGTATCGCTAATACTTACGACAATCAGTACGTTTTGGTTTTGGTCGTCCGGGGCTTTAACAGGTTCTGTGTACGCCTCTTCTGAGTTTACTGAGAATCGTAGTGTATTGGATGAGATGTCAAGATGGAAGTATCACTTCATTCATATGTAGAAGATGATCACGCGGGGATACAGAACTAGTACTCTCATATGCTGCAGCTATCAGGATAGTATGACTAGGTCATGATTATCTGATTAAAGAGACTAGTTGCTTGTGATCCGATATATGCTTCGTACGGGGCAGACACAATTCCAGCCTCAGGCCTAGCATGTGACATCCGATACTGGATCGTAATACGCAATACTTAGTATACTATGCTTGATAAAGATTATGTATTCCTTAAAAGAATATTTCTGGAGAATTGGGTAGGCACGGTGCTTTGCTAAAAGTCAACCATGTCTTGTAAATCGGTAAGAACGTGGTACGAGGTATGCACGTATTCGGATAATCTGACGACCGTATTTACTGCCAACATATCCAGCGATCTCATGGGTCGCTTCCCAAAGATTCACCGATGACATTTGACTCGAACAGATTTAATCTGAGATTAATTACGAGAGAGAGAAAAAATTAATCTAGGATTAATTACGGCAAGAATTTATTTGAGATAAAATTCGAATAGAAGGGAGAGCGCGATTAATTTGGAATTAATCGATTAAATAATATATTCGATATATTAATTAAAATCAGATTTCAGTGAAGAATTAAAATTAGATTTTAATTCAGGCGAACGAATTAATTTAGAATTAATTCGTAAGCGACTTTCGTAATAATTTTGCGAGGCATAATTATTTAATTAAATTGGATTTAATTATGTCGCAACGGTAAATTCGTTTAGTTCGGAATTAAACGAACCCGGGCCCGAGCAAAGTTGTGTGTTGAGTTAGCCGACTTAAATTTGGAATTTAAAAGTGGTGGGACCCACTACACTTACATCAACATGTTAGACATTTGATGGAAGTTGTTGTTGGCTTGAGTAAGGCTTGGATTGCTTATGAAACACTCAAACTAAAACCAACACTCAACCTTTGTATAAATTAGCTAAGTCAACTTTGGAAGTTGGATATGTTACTATTCACATCACCTTTTCTTTCTTCTCCAAGCTCACTACCGTGAGCTTCCCTCTCCCTATTTTGAAGTTTTGTTGCAAAATTTCAAAGAGCTAGCACTTCAAGAGTGAATCAAGGTGATAGGGAAACCAATTCCTTGAGTTTGGAACACAAAGAAAAGCTTGGAGCTCTTCACAAACATTAAAGATTTTTTGAAATCTCAAATCCGTTCATTGTAAGTTTATTCCACAAACTTCTTTAATATTCACACACAAATCATCTTAGAGATCTTGTGGCATATTTAGGACACTAACAATGGTATCATTAGCCTTTTCTAAGCATGATTTTAGTTTAGGGTTTATATACTTTATTTTGGGGATTTTGTGTTTTGAGCATGATTTCTCCAAATTGGTAGTTTGGTAATGGTTGTATGATGATAACTTGGAGTTATGCATGATTGATTTTGTGATAAATTGATTAAATTAATTTTCCCTAAATATCCCACCATGGCCGAATATAAGCCCTTGTTGTATCATGGTGATTTTTTGATTTTAGACTATTGGATATGTTTAAAGCATGAAATGAATATTGATTGTTGATTTAATTTGATTGAAATCAAAATTGGATATTATTTCCCCAAATTGCCATGAACCCTAAGCATGTTGGAATGAATTGTTCTGCTTCAATTTGTGTTGGGCATGAGTTGGATAATCAAAGCATGATTAATTAGTTTAATTAATTAATTATGGCAATTAAACTTTAATTAAATTAATATGATATTTAGAATATTATGATTAATATAAATTAGTCTTTAAATTGGATTGGGCTAATTTGTTGTATTTGGGCTTAATGAACTTGGTTGGGCTAAGCTTGGTTTTGGACAATTGGATTGGATCCCAATTGGGCCTAAAACCATTTCCATAAAGTCCAAATATAACTTTTGAGCCTTTTAATATTTAATTGGGCATAATGGGCCTAAATTGATTTTTGGCAATAAGGTGATTCCTATTTGGGCCTTGGCATTTTGGGTTTGATCCATATTGGCCAAAGCCCATGTCTAAAGAATTAATTAAAAGCTCATTGGACTTTAATTAAAATAGTATTGGATAATAATTGGGCCTTTGAGACCCATTTAGATTAGATTTAGAATCTAAGTCTAAAAGGCACATAAATAAGTGTAATTATTTAATTTGGAATTAAATTAGAATTAGTATTGAATACAAATTAAATTGGATTTAAAATTATAGTTCGATATAATTCAAGAATACGTACTTTGAGTATTTATTCTTAAACGAGTTGGACTCGCGCAAATCAAATCGTTGTTTGAACATTGGATGGTCATTAATTCAAAGATTAATTAATTGGATTAGATTGATTTAATAACATGTTTTGTGTGAATACATGGATGTATTGTATGAATAATGTATATCGAATGGATATTAGAAGGGTGGGGGCAATTTTGGAAATTATTGTAATAAATTTAGAATTTATTAAATTGGACATACGTGTCCAGCCTATTATCTCTTTACTCTTTGTATTTCTCTTCTCACCAATTCCTCTCAATGTTAATGAGGTTTCTTTAATGTATTATGTAATTGGGTAGAAGTAAGAATAGTGCTAGCGGGAGAAAGGAAAATGAGAGATTTGTTCTAGGAACAAATTGTTATATATCCATCCGTATATCATTATTAATTTATTTCGCGCCTTATTATGCTTTTAGAATGCATGCTTAAGGGTATATGATGAGACCTAATCAAAGATAATAAATTGGTTGCCAATTTACGCGAAAAACCCTCACTCAAATATTAAGCGTTTTCCTTGCATTGAGTGGTTCTCTCTCAAGATCCAAGATTGGCTTTGATTTGTTGGCCAAAGTCAAGATCATTGTCCATCGCGGATGTGTTTGAACCACGAAGGCTTTGTTATATATCGCATATCTTGGGCAGTTGTGACTTGTTGGCCAAAGTCAATGTCACTTCTGTACATCGATGTGGATTACGAAGCTTTCCTACTGTCAATGGGTCGCGCTTAACTGGAATTATTAAGCATGTTGAGCTAAAGCCAATGCTTAATTAATTCAGAGGAAAAGGTTAGGATATATATATTGGAAATATATTTGGACTTAGAGGTCCACCTACCGGATCTAGGAATTGGATGGGATCCAATTGATCTTAGAGATCTACCTAGTTAAGTTTCATACAGCTTGTTGGCCAAAGTCAAGGTTGTGTGTAATTTAACGGGATCCTAGCCCACTAGGAAACTGGGTTTCCCGAGTACTCAACAGAGGGTTAGAGGCTCACCGAAAAATAGTGGGAGGCCAATATTAGATTTGCAATTTCGTTTAATACTTGCCAAATACGCGCTTTTAAATTATTTTTGTCGTTATATATTTATTAGTTGGACTAATACTTTATTATTTTTATTGAACAGTTGGACTGTACCCTTATAATATCATTTGTAGTTGATTATATAGTTGGACTATAGTAATCATTACATTTGACTATACCTGATATCGTTGATTAAATAGTTAGACTATTGCAATTAAGATGACTAGAAAGATTAACGTTGGGGACATCATCATGGGTGATAATGTCTTTAATGGTTCTAATTTTTCAGATTGGGATATGAATCTCAGGATTGTCCTAGGAGCCGAGAAGTTGGTCTATGTATTAGACAGACCTCTCGGGCCTGAGCCTGGACATGAGCGGGTTATTGATTATGAGCTTTGGAATACTCACAGTGATGATAACTCAACTACTCAGTCTGTCATGCTTGCCGCAATGACCCCTCAATTTTATCGTCAAAACAAGAAATTGGATCCCTACAACATGATGTTGAAATTGAAGGACCTTCATAGATCCAACCTTAGACCTCGGAAGTATGAATTACAAAAGAAGCTCTTTCGCTCTCGCATGTCAGAGGGTACATTTTTCGAGCACTATGTATCACAGATGATTGCTGACATCGAACAGCTAGGTCAGCTGGGCATAACCTTTGAGGCTGAGACTTCCATAAATTTGATCTTATAGTCTCTACATGACTGTCGGGGTGGGTTCATCATGAACTACAAGTTGATGGAGATGCTGAAAGAGGCAGAGCCAGAGCTTCTGAAGGGCAAGAAGCACGAGGCACACTTCGTTTCGACATCTAAGAAGGCCAAGGCTTGGCCGAAGGCTTCTGGAGGTGTGAAGAAGAAGAAGAAAAGAAAAGGCAAAGCCAAATCATCAAAGTCTTCTAGGAAGACAATTGACAAATCCAAATATGTCTACCTGCAGTGTGACAAACGGGGTCACTGGAAGCATGACTGCCGTGAGTACAAGGCGCACATGAAGTAAGTGAAGGCGGGCAAGGCTCCGGCTTCAAGTATGTTTGTTATTGAAATAAACATGTCGACTTCTAGTTTTAACAATTGGATTTTTGATTGTGGTGTGGTACTTATATATGTACTGCTGTGCAGAATCTGCGGATAAGCAGGAGACTGGCCTCAGGCGAGATTGACCTACGAGTTGGAAACGGGACCAAAGTCTCTGTTTTAGCTGTATGGACCTATATTTTGGAACTGCCCTCGGGGTATGTACTTACTTTATCAGACATTTATTATGTACCTAGTTTGACTAGAAGCATTATCTCTGTATCTTGTTTGACCCAATGCGGGTACACTTTTGTATTACGAAACACTGGGTTTATAAAGATGATTTTGAGATATGTACTGCTGATGCCAATAATGGTCTTTATATTTTGAATATAAATGAATCTCAAACATATAATATGATAAACAAAAGGCTCAAAATGAGTAAAATAGATGAAACTTATTTGTGGCATTGTCGTCTGTGACACATTAACAAGACTCGCATATCCACACTTTTGAAGAGTGGATACTTGGACGGATTTGATCCTAATTCATATGATGTCTACGAATCTTGTTTATTAGGCAAGATGTCTAAAACACCTTTTTAGCGGTAAAGGTATTCGTGCCACCAAACTGTTAGCCCTCGTTCATAGTGACGTATGTGGGCCCATGTCTAGCCAGGCTAGAGGTGAATATGAATACTTCGTAACTTTTACGGATGATGCATCGCATTATGGTTATGTGTATCTTATGAGACACAAGTCGGAAACTTTTGAGAAATTCAAAGAGTTTCAACACGAAGTAGAAAAACAGACCGGCAAAAATATTAAAACATTACGGTCGGACCGTGGTGGAGAATACTTGAGCAATGAGTTTCTCTATTACTTGAAAGAGTATGGTATTCTTTCACAGTGGACTCCTCCCAGAACACCTCAATTAAACGGTGTGACCGAACGGAGAAACTGAACTTTGTTGGACAATGTAAGGTCTATGATGAGTCGCACTGAGCTACCAATTTCCTTCTGGGGATACGCATTGAACAGTGCAATACTTATTTTGAATAAGGTTCCGTCAAAGTCTGTTGAACAGACTCCATATGAAATATGGACAAGAAAGAAACCGAGTTTCTCATTCCTGAAGATTTGGGGATGTTTGGCATACGTTAAACGTTTGGATGGTACCAAACTAGAACCCAAATCGGATAAGTTCCTACTTGTAGGTTATCCTAAGGAAACCAAAGGATATTACTTCTACAACCCACAAGAGAATAAGGTATTTGTTGCTCTCCATGCGGTTTTCCTCGAAAAGGAATTCCTAAATGCAATGGTAAGTGGGAGGAAAGTATAACTCGATGAAAATCGTAGTGATACTGTTCCTGGCACAGACTCCCACATGGAACATGAACAGTTCATCATGGATAGGACTGTACCACAATATTCTAATACACAAGAACCGCGTAGGTTGGAGAGAGTCAGAAAAAAAACTGAGAGGTATGAGTTTCTGATCTCACCTCACGTATATATTAATCTTATTGAGGATAATGAGCCGGCTACGTATGAGGAAGCGATATAAGGTATCGACTCCGCTTTATGGAAAGATGCCATGAAGTCCGAAATGGATTCCATGTATACCAACCAAGTATGGACACTGGTTGATGCACCAGAAGGCATTAAGTCGATTGGTTGTAAATGGGTCTTCAAGAGGAATACCGACATGAATGGCAACATACAAACGTACAAAGCTAGGCTTGTAGCGAAAGGGTATCGTCAACGACATGGTGTCGATTACAATAAAACTTTTTCACATGTTGCCATGATTAAATCCATTCGGATAATGCTTGCAATTACTGCATATTTCGATTATGAAATATGGCAGATGGACGTCAAAACCGCTTTCCTTAATGGAAACCTTTTGGAGGATGTTTATATGCAACAGCCTGACTGTTTTATCATGCCAAAACATGCAAACAATGTTTTCAAGTTAAACCGATCCATTTATGGATTGAAGCAATCATCGCGTTCTTGGAATCAACATTTTGATGAGATCATAAAAGAATATGATTTCATTCAAAACAAAGATGATTCTTGTGTATATAAGAAGGTTAGTGGGAGCACACTGACATTCATTGTCTTTTACCTTGATGATGTATTGCTTATTGGCAATGACATTCCCATGCTACAATCGGTGAAAGCTTGGCTTTCATTAAAATTCTCCATGAAAGATCTGGGAGAAACAGCCTTTATTCTGGGAATAAGGATCTACCGGGATAGATCCAGAAAGCTGCTTGGACTCTCTCAGAGCTCGTACATTGACAAAGTGTTGAAGAGATTCAATATGGATCAGTCTAAGAGAGGTTTGCTTCCAGTGTCACATGTCGTCTCTCTATCTAAGGACATGTGTCCTAAAACTCAAGATGAGAGAGTTAACATGAGTCGGATCTCGTTCTCTTCTGCAGTCGGATCGATCATGCATGCCATGATATGTACACGACCTGATGTCTCATATGTTTGAGCATGTGCAGTCGCTATCAAGCCGATCCAAGTGATGGTCACTGGATTGCTCTTAAGTACATCTTTAATTATCTTAGACGAACTAATGATTCTTTCTTAGTCTATGGAGATGGAGAACTTGAGGTGACTGGGTTCACCGATGCAAGTTTCCAAACCGATAAAGACGACTCTAAGTCACAATCTGGGTATATATTTTGTTTGAACAATGGAGCAGTGAGCTGGAAATCTTCCAAGTAAAAGACTGTTGCTGATTCAACAACAGAAGCGGAATATATCGCTGCAGCTGAGGCAGCAAAAGAAGCAGTTTGGATCCGTAAATTCCTAATTGGATTAGGAGTAGTTTCGTTAGCAGCTGAGTCTGTTCCTTTGTATTGTGACAATAACGAGGCTATAGCGCAGGCTAAGGAACTGCGGTCTTATCAACGATCCAAGCATGTACTTCGACGGTTCCATCTGATTCGTGAGATCATATATCGTGGCGATGTGAAGATCGAAAAGATCGCTTCAGATGACAACATTGTATATCCGCTGACGAAAGCTATTTCTCAGCAGAAGTTTGAGCGACACGGACATAGTTCAGGTGTTAGATACTTGAGTGATTGGCTATGAGCCAAGTGGGAGATTGTTGGACAATTATGACCCATAACATCAATATTTGTAAAAGACATTTTGGTTTTTGTACAAATTAATTATGTGACAAAGGAAATTGATATTTTATCATTTTGTAATTAGATTACTTGAATATATATAAATGATAAAAGTCATTATGATTAGTTCCGGATTAATAAGATATGAGACAGTATTAATCCATGAACGGTTTAATCATTAAATATCTCTAGTCATAGTATTATCGAGACTGGACATCGATAATGCGGAATAGACTAGTATTGCACTTGTGCGCATTATGGAAGCTTAACGACATAGTTCTCATATATTTAAGTATTGGATACTTATGCAAGTGTGATATGAGGTTCTGTTAGCCGTTGGATCGGGAACAGCTTCGCTCTGGATAGACCCATCGGAATCTCATTGGTAGTATGACTATGTGTCTATGGGGATCCGAATCATGGTAGGTGTATGTGGTCTTAACCTGAGACTTGCATCGCTAATACTTGCGACAATCAATACGCTTTGGTTTTGGTCGTTTGGGGCTTTAACAGGTTCTGTGTACGCCTCTTCTGGGTTTACTGAGAATCGTAGTGTATTGGATGTGATGTCAAGATGGAAGTATCACTTCAGTAATATGGAGAAGATGATCACGCAGGGATACATAACTAGTACTCTCATATGCTGCAGCTATCGAGATAGTATGACTAGGTCATGATTATTTGATTAAAGAGACTAGTTGCTTGTGATCCGATATATGCTTCGTACGGGGCAGACACAATTCCAGCCCCAAGCCTAGCATGTGACATCTGATACTGGATCGTAATACGCAATACTTAGTATACTACGCTTGATAAAGATTATGTATTCCTTAAAAGAATATTTCTGGAGAATTGGGTAGGCACGGTGCTTTGCTAGAAGCCAACCATGTCTTGTAAATCGGTAAGAACGTGGTACGAGGTACGCACATATTCGGATAATCTGATGACCGTATTTACTGCCAACATATCCAGAGATCTCATGGGTCGCTTCCCAAAGATTCACCGATGACATTTGACTTGAACAGAATTAATCTAAGATTAATTATGAGAGGCAAAAAAAAATTAATCTAGGATTAATTACGGCAAGAATTTATCTGGGATAAAATTCGAATAGTAGAGAGAGCGCGATTAATTTGGAATTAATCAATTAAATAATATATTGGATATATTAATTGAAATCGGATTTCAGTGCGGAATTAAAATTAGATTTTAATTCGGGCGAACGAATTAATTTAGAATTAATTCATAAGCGACTTTCCTAATAATTTTGCGAGGCATAATTATTTAATTAAATTGGATTTAATTATGTCTCAACGGTAAATTTGTTTAGTTCGGAATTAAACGAACCTAGGCCCGACCGAAGTTGCGTGTTGAGTTAGCCGACTTAAATTTGGAATTTAAAAGTTGTGGGACCCACTACACTTACATCAACATGTTAGACATTTGATGGAAGTTGTTGTTGGCTTGAGTAGGGCTTGGATTGCTTATGAAACATCAAACTAAAACCAACACTAAACCTTTGTATAAATTAGCTAAGTCAACTTTGGAAGTGGGATATGTGACTATTCACAACACTTTTTCTTTCTTCTCCAAGCTCACTGTCGTGAGCTTCCCTCTCCCCATTTTGAAGTTTTGTTGCAAAATTTCTTTGAGCTAGCACTTCAAGAGTGAATCAAGGTGATAGGGAAACCAAATCCTTGAGTTTGGAACACAAAGAAAAGCTTGGAGCTCTTCACAAACATCAAAGATTTTTTGAAATCTCAAATCCGTTCATTGTAAGTTTATTCCACAAACTTCTTTAATATTCACACACAAATCATCTTAGAGATCTTGTGGCATGTCTAGGACACTAACATCGATCCCACGAGGACTTAATATCTAGGCTATTAATATATGAAGCCAAATGTTTACGAGTATCTAATAGATTGATTGTTGATTGGATGGTGTTTTTTTAAACGAAAGACAAGTAATTAAAATAGTGCGAAAGTGAATTAAAGGAAAAATCAATATTATAAAACTATCTAGGGTTTTGAATCCTTCCAAAATCTTATAAAAATGAAGTGATTATCTCATGTTTGTGTAATATATCAGTTTATTAACCTGGAATACGAAAATATGCAAAAGCTTCTTCCGATGGTCAGATGCAAACACCCAAAATAACCCAATTAACTATATTCCTATGTTAATCAAGTTACCTGAATTAATTAAGATTAGGTTCCAATTATGGCTACCCCAGCCCAACAGGGATATTCCTCTTCTGTAAGGAAATCTACCTAAGAGTCATTTGCCCCGAAGTGAGATCGTGAGCTATTGAGTCTAAGGCTAAACCTAAAATCCTTTTTTCCAAGTTCAATTTTAAAGAAAATGTAGGGGTTAGAGGATCCACTTTATTGCTTCTAATTTAGTTATCTCTCTTATTATAATATATAAATTTTGCATGACATTACCAACCGACCATATAGGCGGTATCCTGATTAAGCTTTTGATTAATTCCAACCGACCATAAAGGCGGTATCCCATTAAATCAGGTTAAAATCAATTTAATTAAGTCCAACCGACCATAAAGGCGGTATCCCATTAAGTCAGGTTTTAAAATAGTTTATATATTATAATTAAGGGAGATTAATCTAAATATTAGTACTAAAAGCTTTACCTTTCACCCAATAGAGGGGAGTTACCTCCTAATACTGAAAAGTAAAATAAAGAAAGACATATTGCTTAAAATAAAAATTAAATACAAGAAAGCTGTAAATAAACAAACAAGATACAATCTTCTTAGTATTCTTAAGGAAATCCCCAGAAGAATAAATGAATTTTCCTTCTGATTTGATCTTCAATTTATAGGCAAAATTATGCCCCGCGCATCGTGACGCAAAACACTTGCGGGTCGCGACGCGCCGTTGATTCAACGAGATGATGACACGTGGCTGTCGACAGAATTATTGGCTTGGCGTCACGACGCGGGCTACAGTGATGACGTAGGGATGACGTCAGCAATGACGTATGTCGGTGGCTGCATAATTGTGGTGTGTCGCGATGCATATGATGTTTCGCGTCACGACGCGTGAACATAAAATTTCTTAATTTGCCCTTTTTGATCCGAATTTCACTATTTTAGCCCCGATTCAATTCCAGTGAGTTTCAAAACTTTATTTATCTGAAAAATAACATAAAACACATAAAAATATTCACAATACTCGAGAAACTAAACAAAATATTAATTCAAATGGGCGGTAAATATATTGATATAGGATTATCACAATTCCTCGCTCAAGTTTTTCAATAACATATG
>SKCR01002864.1:0-27095 GCA_019454045.1 Zanthoxylum bungeanum | reverse complement strand
ATGGTTTAGTAGAAAATTTTTAACAATTGGATTTGATAATGCATATGCAAATACTGCATCCATCAATGATTTAAAATCCTTATGTCAACCAAATTTAGGGGGTCGATTTTTTCATATTCGTTGTACATGTCATGTCCTTAACTTATGTGTTCAAGATGGTCTGAAATTATCATCACCTTTCATTGATCCTATTAAGACGGCACTAAATTGTTTTTTGGTCATATTCTCAAGTTAGGAGAGAATGGACGAATTTTTGTAAAATAAATGGTATTAAACCGATTAAATTTTCAAGAGATGTTCCAACACGTTGGAATTCAACTTATTTTCTTTTATGTCAAGCATTTCAATACAAATATGCATTATGTAGTTTTTTTCTTAACATATTCAAAATGTCACACTTTATCCTAGTCAATGGGATATTTGAGAAATTTTTTTAGATATTTTAAAATTTTTTAATGATGCTACTTTAATTTTTAGCGGTGTTTATTATCCAACAGCACATTTATTTCTTCTGAAAGTTTGAATATTGTTGGTGCTCTCGATGAACATGCTGAAAGTAGCGATCCTAATGATATTGTTTTGTTAGAAGCCATTACTGTTATGAAGGTAAAATGATTGAATTATTTTAGAGAAATTCCTTTACTTTATCTTATTGCTGCTATTTTTGATCATAGATTTAAATTAGAAGGTTTGAATGGTGCTTTACAAGCTTACTATGGTTATTTTTGAATATTAAATGAAATTGATATTACAAGATTAATGATGAAATTAAGAAATGATTTAATTGAGTTATTTAATAATTATATTGTAAGATATAACTTAGGAACATTAGGTGAATCTAGTAGTAGCGAATTGGTAATTCAAACAAGACTTAGCGCAGTGGATCGTTGGTTATTGCAACGAAATAAAAAAGCTAGGGATACGACAACTAATAACCCCAAATTAGATAATTATTTATCTACAAATTTCGAGTTTCCTACTGAAAGTTTAGTTAGTAAAATTTTAAAATCCTTGACTGGTGGAACCGACATCAAAATATATATCATGTTTTATCAATTATTGCTAAAGAGATATTGGCAGCACCTATTTCCACCGTTGCGGTTGAGCAAGCCTTCAGCTTGGGAGGCAAAATATTGGAAGTTAGACGATCTTCATTACATCCAAGTACTCTAGAAGCAACAACTTGTGTGGATGATTGGACTCGAGCTGATATGAGACAACAAGAAGATGCCCCCGATGATTTTGAAGATTTGTTCGATAATGCATCTGCAACAACAAGTGCAAGCGGAACCGGAGCTGAAGGATCAACTGATAATGATGATTGATAATTATAAAATTATAAATTTACAAAGGGGAAATATCTTAAAATTGTAATGGAACTACGTGAGCTTTGATTCCTCTCACCCCTGGAGGATACGTAGGCAACTTAAATTCTTAAAAATTTAAGCTCAAGCTCTTCAATGTAATAATTTTATTTATTTTAATTTATTTTCGAAATTAAAAAAAAGGGTTCGAACTGAACAGGAATCGGAACCGAACCGGTCGGTTTTGGTTCGGTTCAAGGTTCCGGTTCCACACTTGTGGAACCGGAAACCAGCCGGTTCGGTTCGGTTCCAAACTGGAACCGAACCGCCGGCCGGGTCTAGTCACACCTAATTATACATATCTGGACAAATTGGATTAAGTCCACATAAAAGTTGATTAGAAATTTTATTAATTAACAATTGCCTAAGTTTTACTTTAAATAGCAAGCTTGAGTAAGGTTTTAATCAAGCTTGAGAAAGTGAAAAACAAGCAAAAGTTATAGAAATTAGCCTAAGTTAGAGAAATGTTTAGAGAAGCCTTGGAAGATCTCTACAACATTTCAAATAGGAGAAATCAAGATTGGATCTTGGAGTGAAGCTTGTTAGCATTGGAATTAAGATTGGATCTTGGAGTCAAGCTTGATAACTTTGGAATTTCTCCATAATATTTCAACAAGGAGAAGTAGATTGGATCTTTGAATCAACCTTGCTAGGTAAGTTTGATATTCTCCAAAGCTATGGTTTTCATTAGTGAGACATATAATGATGAATTATATATTAGATACATAATAACATAGCTTGTTGTTTAAATTAAACTGATTAATTGTGTATGGATACTTTGGAAGTATAAATATAATATGCTTGTAATTGGGTCAAAATGTTTATGTTAGACATAGACATAAAATTAGAGTTTGGATTTCTAGATAATAGCTTGGAGTTAAGGCTACCATTTTAGAATCACTTGACCACCTTTGGGTGACTTAGAATTATTCATGAGTCATTTCATTGTGGGATTATATTTTGGTTTGTATTTTGATTAAAGAAATGCATATATATATGTTGTTGTATAACACGTGTTGTGTTTGGTTTTGAAATTAAAATTATTTTAAGTGATTTTAAAATGTATTTAAGGGTTTTTAAATTTTTTTAATATATATATATATATATATATATAAATATATATATATATATATATGTATGTATAAAACAGCAAGCACACATCATTGTTGTGTGCATGCTGCGTTGCAGAGCATGTTGCGCACTGCGCAGCAGGCGTAGCATGCTAGCTGCGCAAGCAGCTTGTTAGTCCCAGACGACACATTATTTTCCCTGTTTTCTCCTATTGGATTTTTCCGGACCTCGATTTTTCCTAAATACTCGTAATAGAATATGGTTTCATTAAAATATTTTAAAAATACACCAATGCTAGATATCGATGGGTTAGACCCACTTCCGCTGTGCGGGGCACCGATCCGACCCTAGGAATTCCACATCTGCCCCAACATACTTATCTCCAACCACCAAATCCGGCCGAACATAAGATAAGTCAGGCCAGATATGCTTCAAGTTACAGGATTGCATGAGGATTCAATCTCCTCTTTCATTCTGAACTATTTTCTATAAATTTTTCATTTCCTTGTTAATCACTTTCTACAACTTCTTTCATTTTCAATAGATTCCTTATCAGATGAGATTCTTCCCCTATAAACTGTAACCCTAACGCTATAAAAGAGAGCTCAACCTCTCACACAATGGGGTGAGAGGAAAAAAAGAGAACGAAAGAAAAAAACCACAAGCAGAAGGGACTTTTCCAACTAGAGACCCAGCAACCTACCTAAATCTTTAGAGGTCTTGTCGGAGCCAAGTTATGCTTTAGGTACGACCTGAGGGCCCCTAAACCCTTAATTTTGTGTTTTTTGATTTATTGTACTAACCCGTATATCCGGCCAGACATTATGTGTTGGGAAGCGGCCGTGAGTCCGCAGCGGAAAATTAAAATTATAATGCCGCTTTCCCTTTGCCCAAGACCCATTGTTTTTGATTATTCTACAAGCATAGGCATGTTACTATATATTCTAAGCATAAAACTCATAAAATATGCAAAAACATAAACCTAAACATGCTAACTATCATAAGAACTCTAATTAAAATAAAGAAAGAAAAAGACTTACTGAACCGTAGACTCCTCGAGTCCTCCCTCCAATCTACAAGCTTTTCTCGAACTCAACAAGCTCTTCAACGTTCCAAAGAGCCACCCAAGTGTGTGGCCTCCAAAGATGCACGCACCAAAGCCAAAACTCAACGGCAAGACTATGCCTTGAGTGCACGGGTATTTTGCCCTTGGTGCTAGCCTAGGCAAATACCTAAAAACTTTTAACTCGAGGTTCCTCTAGTCAATTAGACTTAAGGATCCTCAAAATCAGTGGCTTACTCTTAAAACTTTAGAGTTGCTCACTTATATAAACCCAAGATTTGAAAGGTTTGGTGCAAAAATTTGTGAAGAATTATTTGGGTTTATATAGTGCTCTAAAGACAACAAAATTAATTAAGAATCCGATGTGGGATAAAAACCAATTTAATCTTAGCCATTGGATATTAATTTAGTGGTTTAATGAGATTATAAACCCTAATAAGAGTTTGGGCCGATTTGGAATTCAAAACAAATAACAAGAATAACAAATTTTTTTTAACTATTCACGTGGTACTATTCACGCGATACTATTCATGTGAATAGTATTTTTTTTTTCAAATTCCCAAAGTTCCCCTATCGTCATTCACCAATCCATAAGACACTATGTAACCTCATAAATGATCTGTTCAATAATTAAACATATTAAACCATTTATGAACAATTCCTACAATAATCATATATGCTGTTAAATATATAATGTGCACTGTTAACCATTGATTTCGCCTTTGTTGTGTGTGACCTTTTGGGTTCCCCTCAAGTTGGACATGAAATGAATCATGATAATTTAATTGAACATAAATTATCGTCCGATCAGATGGTCGTTCGATTTCAATGACCAAGGTTGACATCTAGCAACATGCCAAGACCCTCAAATGAGAAGGAAATATATATATACCCATTCTGTATGCGATTTACATATGATACGATTCCTCACCTCACTGTATCCCCACCTATTCACCTAGGGTACGGAAAATGTCTACCCATATGGTCAACGGTATGATGTTGATAGTGTCATGAATCGTGCTAACCCAAGAATCTCACATGATTCTTCCGCTGTGGCCACAGTCTCAAGCACTGATCACACATATCAACCCGCGAACTGGAATATTACTCTTATAAGAAGATATTATCTGAGAGAGTGGCGATTCTCTGTTGTATCTTTACAAACTTCATGTGTTTCAACAAATGACCCAATCATACCCTTATGATCGGATATTTTGAACCAGGGAAGGAGAATGTCAAAGTTATTTGATCCACACATAAGATTGTAAAGACCTCAAGTCTAAGAACTAGTCATATAATCGATACATGAAAGTTCTTACTGACACATGGGATAAACACTCCATATGAAAACTTTCGGCGGTCAGTTCGATGGACACGAGCAACTCATGCATCCATGTGATACACCAAGCGGACGGATCTCCGCTAGTAGCCTATGAGATCGGCTACCCCACTTAAGGGCAGATCATATCATAATGCTAGTCTCTCCGCTTTATAAACGCCCAGATTATTCACAAAACTATGACTAGGAATATTTAAGAGTAATGATTCTCATAAGGCATGGAAGCCATCTGCAGGTAATGCATTTTTGCATGTAAGTCCCGATGATGAGTCTCACATGGAGACACTACCTCTTTAAATTGTGGAAGTCGCAGGAAACGGACGTCGGAAGGGAAGAGTCATGAATTGACATCTTATTTGATTTAATTCGCTTGTTTAGCTTCGGGTTTGCTTGTTGGACCTATGTTTTAAAACACATCCCTAGCCCAAAACCAAAGCCACACGCCCACCTAGCCCAAAACCAAAGCCACACGCCCACCTAGCCCAAGCCCATTAAATCACATCTAATAATAATTAAAACATTTAAAATACATGTCAAAAATTAAATTAAATCAAATCCAATTAAATCAAAACAAATCTCATTCCTAATTAAATAAATAAAATCAAATCTCATGAAACACATTCCTAATTAAATTAAATCACATGCCTAAAATAAATGAAATCAAATCAAATCCCAATAATCATCTTCCTAACTAAAACAAATTACCTCCCTAATTAAAGATATCATTTCCTTATGATACACAAATTAAATATTTCCCCCATAATTACAATATTCTTTCCCAACCTATACAAGGTAAACCCCAACCCTTGCCTATAAAAAGAAGTCTAAACCCAACCTTGAAACCCCTAGCTCATTCTCACGCATCTCACAAAGAAAAACCCTAAAGCTCTTCTCAGCAACCTTATTCTTCCCATCAAAACTCACGGCATAAGAAAAACCCTAAATCAACTCACGCAACCTACCCTTCATTCATCTCTCTCACCCGAAGACAGAACCAAACCCTCGCCTCTCATCAACCCACAAACTTAAACACCACTTACGGCACTAACCACAACAAAAGAATGAAACCCTAATAGTTTCTAATTCATCTCTCTCATCACAGCCTTCACGCACAAACTCCCCTCATTCCTCTCTCGGCAATACAAAAGCCAATAACCCTTCACAGATCACGCCCTTCAAGCCACCTCACACAGCAATCAAACAAACACACTCAACACACACCACTCAACTCCTTCACGTCTCTCTCTCTCACTCGTCACACACACTGACCTTGAACAAGCCACACACTCACACATTACTAGCAGACAAACGCACAGCTCTCCACGTGAAACCCAACTCTCCACCGACACATGTAAATAAAACCCTAAAATAACACACAACACACAGCCCTTCTCGACAGCCCACATAGCCCCTGCCCTCACTAAAGCATGAACAACCACCCTTAAGACCCTACTAACACATGTCACACACATAAGCAGCCCCCACGTCCCCTAGTAGCACTGCCACACTGCCTCACACGCCAATAAAAACCCCCTCAACAAGCACCATTCATGCCTACAAACAGTCCATTCAACAAGCACCATTCACGCCTATAAGCAGCCTCTTCAACAAGCACCATTCATGCCCCCACGAACATAGCCTTCAACCAGCCCCTTCACTCATAAACACTCTCTGACCAGCAACTTCACGCATAAATACTCCTTCACTCACAGCCCTCCATTGCCGCCAAAAACAACACCAAATCACCCCTGAAAACTGCACCAAAATTGCACCAAAACTGTCACGAAACTGCACCCTTAAATCACCCCCAAAATAGTCCCGCATTACCAAAAAATAGTAAGCCTAAACCGTGACCAGAAACACCGTAAAACGGAGTAAAAACAGCAGCCCAAACAGCGAAACAGCGAAGGAAAACATTGAACCAGTGAACCAGAGGAGTTGAGGAGCATCAACCCTTCCAACGCCGTGTAACGCGCTTCCGAGAGACGACTTAAGAGGTTAGACCTGAGGGCACCCCTTTTATTTATTATTCTTTATTTTTTATTTTATTTCGCATGAGTATGGTGGATTGGTGCATGATGTGATTTCCGGATGAACGGAACATGTGTTCTCTCTTGCGGTATATCGGATGGAAACCTGGTCGTAAATTCCGTACCCGAATCCGAATGGACGGTATTGCGGTCTGCACTCAGGATACAACTCCACGTACCACTTGAGAGACACACATATTTCGTCTCATCCAACCTTGTGTTCGAGCATGATTTAGTCTAGTATATTATTTATTTTTAACCATGATTATGTTATTTCTTTATGCATGATTTAGTTATTTGCTTTCGCATTAGGAGTTTAATATACGTTTATGTTTAGATTGTTATTTATTCGTTTGTGTTTGATGAATCAATATGTTCATGAGATTATTGTGTGATATCGTATGTTTGCCGTTATGATGACTTACTTTTGAAGCATGCAAACTTAGACATAGGATTTATTTTTATGAATGCGAACTAGATCTAGGTTACTCTTGAATATATATGTTGTGTAGATTCGGTTAAGTTATTGCACAAATCATTTCATTACAAGTGGCATATGTAAGGGACCATTCCGAACCCAACGGTTTGAGGTCTTCCCTTATCATACACTCTAAATCTAATCAAATTAGATTATAACATGCATGTATAAGTTAAGAAAACATGATTAAACATTGAATCAAACAAGCTAATCATTTTAGGGGGCCTAGAATCAGACTCGCTCTGATACCATTTTATAGGGGTTTTATTGCGGATATCCAGTAACGCAGCGGAAACAGTGGAAAATCAAATTTTCGATTTCAAAATTTTTTCTTAGATTAATTAAATAAACATATTTATTTAATTACCCAATAATTAAATTATGAAATAAAATTCAATAAATCAATTTTATGTGAATTTACCGAATTGCCCTTACACTTTGTATTTTGTTCATTTTAGTCCGAAATTGTTCAAATCAATTTTGGATGATTATAAATCATTACTAATATGAATTTAACATGTCACAAATGTCAAAACACAAATTGCAACCAAAAACCCAAAAATATTTGCCCAAGGCCGAAAGCCTCATTAGAGATGCCTAATGTGCATTTTGCACTTCCATGGTTCAAAACACATCAAGATGAAATCCAATCAACATAAGATTTCATGTGTATCATATACACATCATAAATGAAAAGCCCCAAATTTGTAAGTGGTCTTAAACCCTAATTTTTCAATTTCTTCAAATTGGACAAATTAGACCAAATTGGTTAAATCAATTACTTCAATCATGTTTCTTCCATCCAATTCAAGTCTCAACACAATGAAATAACTATAGATCAAATCTAGGTCATTTAAGAGTGGGTCAACAACTCTATATTAGCAAAAAAGTTCTAAAACCATGAAAAGAATGCTTATAACTACACTAGTTACATTCTTTCAAATTTATACATGCTCAACACTTTCATCAAACATCCATTCAAAAAAAAAACACAAAGAATAAAGAAAAGAATAGCATGAGAACATCATAGCATGAAGCTTTGAACACAAGGAACATTTTCCTCTCTAATAGTAAGTTGAAGAACTTGACTAAAATTCCAAGTTTTCTTTGTTTTCTTTCAACTTTCTCTCAAGCTTATTTTGTTTTCTTCAATGGAGTTTTTTTGTAAAGTGTATTAGGTTATTTACCAAATGAAAAACAAAACAATAAATACTTGCTACAAAATTCACCTTGGCCGAATTTGGCTAAGGAAATTAGCAAAAAAATTGTTTTAATTTCATTTCAATTTCAAGTTGCCAACTTGTAAAATATCATTACACTTTAAAGAAATTTCCAACAAAGTCAACAATGGCAACTTAGCCATTAAAACAAATATCTAAATCTTAAGATATTTATATTTAAATTAATTTAATCATTTAACAATTAAATAATTAATTAATTAATTAAATACAAATATATTAAATATATGTATTATATTTACATTAATTATTAAATACATATATACATCTATGATATTAGTCAAATATCTCAATTTTACTATTAATAATGTGTATTTAAATTAATCAAGTATTAAATGTAAATACACAAAAATTAAGGAAATGACAATCGGGTCCCTAAACGTGTATTTTGCGTTTAACCTTTAAATGACTTTATAAATAACCAATATTATTTATAAATGTTGCTCTAGTGCTCTACGAGTATATTTCATTATTGAGACTCTCTAGATTCAGGCATATCCGTCACGAAATCCAATTTCGTGTCCATAATTTATCCACCCGTAAATTATGACGATCACAGATAAACTCGCTGAATCATACAGGTCGAGGTCATGGCAAATGTATAATTCCTCTGTCATAGGTATCCGGATATATCCCAGAGATATAGATGTAAACGTCAAATCTCTATGGGGATTATCCAGTCGACTATTCTATTAGCAATCTCAAAAAGAACATTTAGAACTTACTTCTAAATTGTACCACGGGCCCATGGATTTTATCTGATAGCTAATCATATGGACTACCTATGCTCTGTTACACAGAACTGACAGATCCTATCTTGATAAGCACATGACACCCTGAGGATCTATCTACACCCAACGAACAAACGGAGGTATGATCTTAATAGATCGGTGACGTGACTGCCATCTAAGTGTAGAAGATGTCTCATGTGCCCACAGTGGTATCTCAAGTCTAAGAACCACAAGTGCTACTCAACCCGAAAAGATTCTTATTGACGTGGTGTACCATCCATTAAGAATCTTCGGTGAGTCGTTCAGTGTATCCGCTATAAAAACCTACACGTCTATACTAGTCTCCAAGACTTATGGTTCATTGAGAAACCATTGGAATCATATATTCCAGTATACGACATGTAACGGTCTCAACGGGTTTACTATACTGACCAAGTAGTGTAAACCTTGACCAGGAACTGTCTGAGAATGACAACGTCATGATACAACTCAATGTCAGTTGCGACGCTTTTACAACTGTACCATGACTAGTCATTCTAAGGTCATTACGTCTTTACCATATTAAAAGATACATTATATTATAGAAACTGCATATATTATTCAAAATAATAATGTTTTACAGAAGTATTCATAAAGAAATACAACCGGGAATTGGCGTTGTGAGCACCAACCCCAACATGATGCATACAAAGCCACAGTGGAGCATCAATAGAGGTTGAATCCAATCATGAAAGAAGTAGTAAAGTGATGAGCGGAAAATATATCAATATTTACCGCCCCTTTAACTTAATATTTTGTTTAGTTTCTCGGGTTTGATGAACGTTTTGTTGTGTTTTATTTTATTTTGCAGATAAAATAATATTAGGACTTAATGAAATCATTTAGGACATAATATGGTTCAAATAAGGGCAAAAATTGGACTTGACATATTAATTTTGGAGATTGGAAACTTGGAATGGCGTTTTAACGAAGTGCAGTTTTGGAAATTCCAGTTTTGTGTATCTGTCGTAATTTGGGCATAACATTTTACTCCGATATCGGATTGAGCAGATTCAAGTTTAAAATTAAAGAAGACTAAAGATCTACAGCTTTGAAAGAGAAAATAATTTCTAATTCTGAAGATTTCATGCCCGAAATTGAAAAACCATCCAGAAGTGTGTTGTGTGTAATTATTAAAGTCACTTTCAATCATTTTCAAAGCAAAAAATAAATTAATAAATAAATAATAAAAATTATCAAATCATCACCAAACTTGATAAGAGATTAGTGGAGCAATTAATAAGAGATTAGTGGAGCAATTAATAATGGATTTGGTGGAGCAATTAGTGGAGCAATTAATAATTGATTTGGTGGATGATTTGATGGAGGCAAAATTTTGCCTATAAATACCAAGCCATTTCATTTGTAAAATTCATACTTTCTTCTAAGGAATTCCTTAAGAATACTAAGAAGATTGTATCTTGTTTGTTTATTTACAGCTTTCAGTAATTAATTTCCGCTTTCGCACTTTCTTTTCTTTACTTTTCAGTTTTTACTTTCCGCAGTTTACTTTTACGCACAATACTTTTCTTTCTTTAATTTTCAGTTTTTACTTTTCAGTAATTTACTTTCAGAAATTTACTTTTAGTAATTTACTTTTCAGCAATTTACTTTTCAGTAATTTATTTTCAGCAATTTACTTTCAGCAACTTACTTTTCAGCAATTACTTTTCAGTAGTTAATTTTCAGTATTTTACTTTATGTCTTTTATTTTATTTAAATTTTTACTACCCGTAAATATGTGTCGTAACTAAGCCAGTTATCTGGGGTTGTGATGAAATCCAATATCACCGGTTTATAAGGGGTTATTTTATAGTTTGGGTAATTTAAAGGTTTACTTATTAAGTCTTAAGCTTAATGCGTCTTGTTAAATTGGCCATTAATAAGATTGATATAGTAAATCTAAAATAAACTTGACAAAGAAATTTTAGGTTTCAGCCTTAGACTTAATAGCCCACGATCTTCCTTGAGGATAGATAACCCTTTAATAGATTTCCTTGCAGGATAGACATATACCTGTCGGGCGGGGGTAGCCATAATTGGAACTTAAACTTAATGAATCCAGATAATTTGGTTGACATAGACATATGGTTCAATTGGGTTAAACTGGGTATTTGTGTCTGACCATCGACAGAGGCTTACACATAATTTAGTGTTCCAGGTTAATAAATCAATATATTACCCAACTTTAAGATAACCACTTCATCTTTAAAATGATATTGGAAGAAATCACAACCCTAGATAGTTTTTAATATTGAATTTTCTTAAAACCTACTTTCGAATAATTTTATTTACTTGTTTTAAATTTAGAATCGTCACCATTTCAAATCAATCAAACAACCTGTTAGATACTAGTAATCATTTGACCTCATAAAATTAATAGATTAGATATTAAGTCCTCGTGGGATCGATATTTTTATACTACTTGAAAGATACGTGCGCTTGCGTTATACGTGTGTGTTTACGCCGGTCAAGTTTTTGGCGCCGTTGCCGGGGACTTATTTATCTTTCACTATTAGTTTAGAGGTTAGATACTTTTACTTGTATCTAATTTTCTTTTTACTTATTGTTTTTGTTTTCTTATGTTTCAGGTTCTCAGAAACTTCATGAGACGAACCAGAAGCTTTGAACTTCGACCGCTTGACCCAGAAATTGAAAGAACCATCAGACAGTTGAGAAGGGAAAGGCGAGAAGGCCAAGAAGCTTTAGTCAACATGGAACCTGAACCTTTGAACATTGCACCACCGATTCCCATTTGAGACAGAACCATTCTGGTGGTTGACATACTCATTTCTCGTATTGTACTTCCTCCCTTACCAGCAAATGCGAGTGACATCAAAACATGCATCCAGATGATTCAGCAGTCAGTACAGTTTGGGGGAAATGCAACTGAAGATCCTAATGCCCACATCAGCAACTTCCTGAAAGTTTGTGGTACTTTCAATTACAACCGAGCAGCTGAGGAAGCAATGAGACTGCGTGTTTTTCCATACTCCTTGAAGGACAGAGCTAAAGCTTGGCTACATTCACTACCAACAGGTTCCATCACAACTTGGAACACTCTAGCCACCAAATTCCTTGCAAAGTACTTTCTACCAGCCAGAACTGCAAAGTTGAGGAATGACATCACATCCTTCGTGCAACAAGATTCAGAATCCCTTTGCGAAGCTTGGGAAAGATTCAAAGATTTACTCCGGAAATGCCCTCATCATGAGATAGCAAAGTGGCTACAAGTCCAAACCTTCTACAATGGACTTTCTGGAATAATGAGAACCATAATTGATGCTGCTGTTGGAGGAGCTTTGATGGCAAAAGGAGAAGATCAAGCCTGAGACCTAATCGAAGAAATGGCCAACAACAATTCCTTGTGGCCAACAGAAAGGAGCATGATCCAAAGAATTGCAGGAATTTATGAAAGTGGAGCCAATACAGCAGTCAACGCTAAGCTAGATCAGATATGCAAATTCTTGGAGACTCTTACCACTGGATCCACAAGTTCACCATATGGAGGAGCACCAGAGTCGAACCAACTTGAAGAGACGGTGAATTATGTCAACAATTTCAACAGACAGGGGAACAATCCATATTCCAACACCTACAACCCAGGGTGGAGGAATCATCCCAATTTTTCATGGAGCAACAATTCAGGCCAACTGCAGAACTATCCACCACCTGAATTCCAGCAACAGAACAAAAGCCAGGAGCATGCAAATGAACCAGGAATACCAAATGTTGACCCACTTGAAAAAATAGAAGCAAAACACGACTCTCAAGCAGCAAGATATGATACTATGTTTCAATCTCAATCAGCAAAATATGATACTATGTTTCAATCCCAATCAGCATTAATTCAAAGTCAATCTGCTTCTATTAAAGCACTGGAGAATCAAATTGGACAACTGGCCAATGCTCAGAGTTACAGACCGCAAGGTAACCTTCCTAGCAACACTGAACCAAATCCAAGGAACATGGCGAATGAGCAATGTCATGCCATCATGTTAAAAAGCGTTACTGAAATCAATAAAGATGTTGGAGCCAAAACAACTGCTGAGGAAGTTCCAAAAGAAACAAAGCAACAGATGGAGGAAAAAGAAGCAAAGGAAAAAGAACAGATCATTCCACCTCCACCTTTTCCTCAACGTCTTCAGAAGAACAAATTGGACAAGCAGTTTTCTCGGTTCCTGGAGATCTTCAAAAAGCTGCATATCAACATTCCATTTGCAGAAGCGTTGGAACAAATGCCCAGCTATGCCAAATTCATGAAAGACATTCTTTCACGAAAGCGGAGATTGGGAGATTACGAGACAGTAGCATTATCAGAAGAATACATTGCTATCATTCAGAGGAAACTTCCCCCAAAGTTGAAAGATCCTGACAGTTTCACTGTACCTTTCGTCATAGGAGAATATAACTTTGGTAAGGCTTTATGTGATTTAGGTGCAAGTGTTAACTTGATGCCTTTTTCTATTTTCAGGAAACTGAAGATTGGAGAAACAATGCCCACTTCAGTCTCACTACAACTTGCTGATAGAACGCTCGTATTTCCAAGAGGCGTAGTTGAGGATGTGCTGGTCAAGGTTGACAAATTAATTTTCCCAGCAGATTTTATTGTCCTTGATATGGAGGAAGACGCAGACATGCCAATCATCCTCGGGAGACCATTCTTGGCTACAGGTCAAACCATTATTGATGTACAAAAAGGAGAACTAACCATGACGGTACAAGACAAAGAAGTAACATTCAATGTTTTCAAAGCCATGAATTTCCCAGATGATGAAAATAAGGAGGAATGTTTCAGACTTGATGTGATACATAGTACCGTTCAGAACTCTGATGAAAGACAAAGTTCTACTGACAAACTTAAAGCATGTCAATTACCTGTGGAGCCTGAAGATAAAGTGCACTGCGTACTGAAGAAGCCTATTCTTGCACTACAAGCAATAGAAGAGAAAAAGTTCCACCAGCTCAACGAATTGGAGGAATTTCACATACAGCCTTTTGAGGATGCCAAATTGTACAAGGAAAAGGCAAGGAAAAGACATGATGAGAAGTTAGTGCGCATACAACTGGAACCTGGGCAGAAGGTACTGTTAAACAAATCAAGAGGGAAATTCTTCCCATGGAAGCCAAAATCACGGTGGTCAGGTCCATTTGTGATCAGCAAGGTTTTACTAGACAGAGCCGTTGAGATACATGATCCTGACTCCAACAAAACTTTCAAGGTTAAAAACAAGCGTGTCAAGCACTACTGGGGAGAATCATTTGAGCGACAAAAAGAAAGTGTTACACTTTTAGATCCAGCTTAATGTTCGAGAAGTCAAGTCTGGCTGACGACTCTAAACTTAGCGCTTGCAGGGAGGCAACCCATGCAATTTTTGTATATATTGTGATTTGGTGTGATTTAAATTTTGTGTATTAGTTTTTGCAGATTAAGACATTTCAGGATGGAATAAGTTCTCGCAAATCTTCACAAGCAATTTCTGTCTCTCCCTCAAAACTCTCTGATGAAAGTCTACAAAGCTTGCTTGGAACGGATGAGATTATTGATGATTAAAGGTATTCCTACTGACATTCGTTGGTTAATTGAAGCACGGGTTCGATTGGCAGGTGAGTCTTCTGACTCTTTTATTTCACATCTGCCTGGTTTTGGAAGAAGCACATATGCAAAGAAATGTAGAGCTAAGAAAATGAGTGTTTGTTACAAATGTGCATGCTGGAATTTCAATACTCGTTGTCGTTCTTTAGGAATGGTGTCTGATAATCGCAAAGATAAAATTAAATTCATTAGGGATGGCTTGAGTAAGGAGTCTTTAGATGATATATCTTCAACTCTTGAGACGCATCCCAGTGGATATGTTCACATAGCCATTCGTAAATTACATACACAATTCCAAAAAGAAAGACAACAATTAAGTCTTGGGAATCTGACTCAAAAAGACCCTGTTTGCCAGTTTATAAGAAAATTGGATGGGAAGCTTGTCCCTGACGCATAGACGTCAATCAAGCCGTTACTTTTCTTGTAAATATCATATCTCTTTGTCTTTGTCTTTTCTTATAATTGTAATTTATTTTGTTGTTTTCTTTTATTTTCTCCGACAGGATCCAGGCCTTTTTGACAATCACGATATTATTTCGCTACTAATCGTCCTCTGGAAGATACTTGTGCTATTTTTACTCACTATTTTCAGGTACTATAAATTCAGCCCGTCATTGCACTTTTGAAGGCATCCAGAGTTGGAAAGAAATACATAAAAAAATGGAAGCCACTTCAAGAAGACGAGTTGAAAACATCTGTGTGTTTTGCGGTAGTAGTGTTGGTGTTAAGCCACAATACGTAGAAGCAGCACAAGAATTGGGTCGAGTCTTAGCTGCAAGAAATATGCACTTAATATATGGCGGAGGCAATCTTGGACTTATGGGGATCGTTTCAAAGGCCGTACATGAGGGAGGCAGTCACGTTTTGGGAATCATCCCAAAACCATTGACAGAGGCAAATCTTATTGGATCATCAAACGGAGAGGAACTGATCGTGCCAGGTATGTCTGAACGACTGGTAGAAATGATTAACCGTGCTGATGCTTTTATTACTTTGTCAGGTGGCTTGGGTACATTGGAGGAAATTTTTATTGTGCTATCTTGGGCGAACCTGAACATACACCAGAAACCACTTGGATTATACAACGTTGAAGGATTTTATGATTTTCTTTGTGTATTTCTTGATGATGACCGGAGAAATGGGTTCGTGTCAAAACCTTTGAAAGAACTCCTCTTTACTACCAGAACTGCTCCGGATCTAATTGACCAACTCTTAGCCTATGAACCACGAGTTGACCCTATCTCTTTCAAAGATAAATTGGTCCGAGGACGATCGTGGTAAGAGGCGTCGTGTTAATCTGGATCTTAACCTTTAATTCCTGTAGATTTTCAGCTAACCAGGTACGACCTTCTTAACTCTCTTTTACTGTTTAAGACATTGGGGACAATGTCTCATTTAGGTTTGGGGGAGGTAATTAGTTGATCAGTACCTTGTTTTTAGTTTGTGTTCTTTATATTTTTAGTCCAAAATTTTCTGAAAAATACAAAAAAAAATTGAAATTTTTTCAAAAATTACAAAAATATTTTGTGTTTTTGTGTTTTTATTTTGACTAAAAGGGTGAAATTGGTGAAAGATAGCTGAGTAAGGAGTTTCCACTCCTGATACGTATCTCAAGCCTATTTTCGAAATAAGTTAATTTTTGTTTATTTCATTTTAAATTATTTAATTTGTAAATTCTCCATAAAACGGACTAAAATGGATCTTCATATGTTCAGTTAGCAGATATTATCAACATACATAGAAACATACGGACATGAACTAAAATTGAAAAGTTTGTAATATCAGTGCTCTAGTTTAATTGGAGGAAGCATCTCAAAAAGCAATGGAGTAAAAAAAAAGAATAAAATCTGAGGTCCGAGTTATTAAGTCTGTAAGGGTGTTTTAACACCTAGTGCCTAAAACCAACTGGTTTGGGAGTCACTGGCCCAAAGCTCGCTACATGGATCAAACATGCTGCAAAATTATATATATCTGAAGTCTGAGTAATTAAGTCCGTATGGGTGTCTTAACACCTGGTGCCCTAAAGCCAACTGGTTTGGGAGCCACCGACCCAACACTCGTTACATAGATGGAAGATATTGTATATAAATAAAAAAAAAAAAAAAAAATCAAAGAAAAAAATCAGAAAAATCCGAAAAATTATTACATTGCTGCAAAAAGGTGTGAAATCTGATAAAACTTTAGGACAAAAATATTACTCTCTTATCAACTGCACTTATGACTGTTGTGGGAAAAAATGAGTTGTTTAATATTATGTTGGCTGTGTATATGAAGAATGGTAAATATAATCGGAGAATTTACTTATTCAGTAATTTAGAATGAAACAAAACAACTATTGATTTGGAGTAGAAATTTCACCTGATTAGTCACTAACTTCTTTATTCTCTTTTCTCTTGTCTTTTTGATTTTGTGTGCATTAGTTTTATTAACTTTTTACTTTTGTAAAACGTTTGTGGGTATCATTGCTGTAAGCCCTCACGAGACTACAACTCGTCCACTAGGGACACCTAGGGGTTTAAAGGCTTGTTGCATATGCTAAATGCAACCGTGATCCCTACGAAAGTGGCTTAATTTAATTTTAATTATTTCTTGTATTTTATTTTATTGTTTTGCTCAAGGACTAGCAAAATGTTAGGTTTGGGGGTGTGATGAGCGGAAAATATATCAATATTTACCGCCCCTTTAACTTAATATTTGTTTAGTTTCTCGGGTTTGATGAACGTTTTGATATGTTTTATTTTATTTTACAGGTAAAATAATATTGGGACTTAATGAAATCATTTAGGATGAAATATGGTTCAAATAAGGGCATAAATTGGACTTGACATATTAATTTTGGAGATTGGAAACTTGGAAGGGCGTTTTAACGAAGTGCAGTTTTGGAAATTCCAGTTTTGTACATCTGTCGTAATTTAGGCATAACATTTTACTCCGATATCGGATTGAGCTGATTCAAGTTCCAAATTAAAGAAGACTCAAAGATCTACAGTTTTTAAAGACAAAATTATTCTAATTTTGAAGATTTCATGCCCAAAATTGATGAACCATCCAGAAGTGTGTGTGTGTAATTATTAAAGTCACTTTCAATCATTTTCAAAAACTTGACCGGCGTAAACACACACGTATAACGCAAGCACATGTATTGTTCAAGTAGTATAAAAATATCGATCCCACGAGGACTTAATATCTAATCTATTAATTTTATGAGGTCAAATGATTACTAGTATCTAACAGGTTGTTTGATTGATTTGAAATGGTGACGATTCTAAATTTAAAAAACAGTAAATAAAATTGTTCGAAAGTAGGTTTTAAGAAAATTCAATATTAAAAACTATATAGGGTTGTGATTTCTTCCAATATCATTTTAAAGATGAAGTGGTTATTTTATGTTTGTGTAATAAATCGGTTTACTAACCTGAACACTAAATTATGCAAAAGCCTCTATCGATGGTCAGACGCAAATACCAAGTTTAACCCAATTGAACCATATGTCTATGTCAACCAAATTATCTGGTTCATTAAGTTTAAGTTCCAATTATGGCTACCCAAAAAACTTGACCGGCGTAAACACACATGTATAACGCAAGCGCACGTATCGTTCAAGTAGTATAAAAATATCGATCCCACGAGGACTTAATATCTAATCTATTAATTTTATGAGGTCAAATGATTACTAGTATCTAACATGTTGTTTGATTGATTTGAAATGGTGACGATTCTAAATTTAAAACAGTAAATAAAATTGTTCGAAAGTAGGTTTTAAGAAAATTCAATATTAAAAACTATCTAGGGTTGTGAATTTTTCCAATATCATTTTAAAGATGAAGTGGTTATCTTAAAGTTGGGTAATATATTGATTTATTAACCTGGAACACTAAATATGTGTAAGCCTCTGTCGATGGTCAGACACAAATACCCAGTTTAACCCAATTGAACCATATGTCTATGTAAACCAAATTATCTGGATTCATTAAGTTTAAGTTCCAATTATGGCTACCCCCGCCCGACAGGTATATGTCTATCCTGTAAGGAAATCTATTAAAGGGTTACCTATCCTCAATGAAGATCGTGGGCTATTAAGTCTAAGGCTGAAACCTAAAATTCCTTTGTCAAGTTTATTTTAGATTTACCATATCAATATTATTAATGGCCAATTTAACAAGACGCATTAAGCTTAAGACTTAATAAGTAAACCTTTAAATTACCCAAACTATAAAATAACCCCTTATAAACCGGTGATATTGGATTTCATCACAACCCCAGATAACTGGCTTAGTTACGACACATATTTACGGGTAGTAAAAAATTTAAATAAAATAAAAGACATAAAGTAAAATACTGAAAATTAAATACTGAAAAGTAAATTGCTGAAAAGTAAATTGCTGAAAGTAAATTGCTGAAAATAAATTGCTGAAAAGTAAATTGCTGAAAAGTAAATTGCTTAAAAGTAATTCAGCAAGTCTTAAGCTTAAAGCGTCTTGTTAAATTGGCCATTAATAAGATTGATATGGTAAATCTAAAATAAACTTGACAAAGGAATTTTAGGTTTCAGCCTTAGACTTAATAGCCCACGATCTTCCTTGAGGATAGATAACCCTTTAATAGATTTCCTTACAGGATAGACATATACCTGTCGGGCGGGGTAGCCATAATTGGAACTTAAACTTAATGAATCCAGATAATTTGGTTGACATAGACATATGGTTCAATTGGGTTAAACTGGGTATTTGTGTCTGACCATCGACAGAGGCTTACACATAATTTAGTGTTCCAAGTTAATAAATCAATATATTACCCAACTTTAAGATAACCACTTCATCTTTAAAATGATATTGGAAAAATTCACAACCCTAGATAGTTTTTAATATTGAATTTTCTTAAAACCTACTTTCGAACAATTTTATTTACTTGTTTTTAAATTTAGAATCGTCACCATTTCAAATCAATCAAACAACCTGTTAGATACTAGTAATCATTTGACCTCATAAAATTAATAGATTATATATTAAGTCCTCGTGGGATCGATATTTTTATACTACTTGAACGATACGTGTGCTTGCGTTATACGTGTGTGTTTACGCTGGTCATAAAGAAAAAAAAAATCATCAAATGGTTGGATGCATGCATCATCTACCCCATCTCTGAGAGCTCTTGGGTGAGTCATATACAATGTGTACCCAAGAAAGGAGGAATGACTGTAGTCATCAATGAAAAGAACGAGCTGATTCTAGGAAGGACAGTGACTGGATGGAGAGTGTGTATGGACTACAAGAAGCTGAATAAAGCCACACGGAAGGATCATTTCCCATTACCATTCATTGACCAGATGCTAGACAGACTGACGGGGCATGAATTTTACTGCTTTTTGGATAAATACTCGGGTTACAATCAGATTGCCATCGCCCTAGAAGATCAGGAGAAAACCACATTCTCATGCCCGTATGGTACTTTTGCTTTCTGCAGGATGCTATTTGCACTCTGTAATGCTTCTGCTACATTTCAACGTTGCATGATGGCCATATTTTCAGATATGATGGAATAAAGCATGGAAGTCTTCATATATGACTTCTCACTGTTTGGAGAGTCGTTCGACCACTGCTTGCAGAATCTGGGAAAAATATTATAAAGGTGTGAATATACTAACCTAGTACTCAACTGAGAGAACTGCCACCTCATGGTGCAGGAAGGCATTGTCCTGGGACATCGGATCTCACAAAAGGGAATCGAGGTAGACAAAGCAAAAATTGAGACGATAGAAAAACTACTTCCACCATTATCCGTCAAAGGGATTCGAAGTTTTCTCGGGCATGCATGATTTTACAGGAGATTTATCAAAGACTTTTACAAGATTGCTAAACCATTATGCAATATGATGGAGAAATACGTGCCCTTCCATTTCACCAAAGAATGCCACCGTATTTTCGAGATCTTGAAATAGAAGTTGGTCTATTCCTCCATTATAGTAGCACCAGACTGGACGGTTCCATTTGAAGTGATGTGAGATGCTAGTGATTTTGCTGTAGGTGCAGTTTTGGGACAACGTAAGGTGAAATTTTTTCACACCATTACTACGCCAGCAAAACTATGAATGAAGCACAACTAAACTACACAACAACTGAAAAAGAGTTGCTCGCAATTATGTTTGCTTTTGATAAATTCCGCTCCTATTTGTTGGGTCCCAAAGTAGTGGTCTACACAGATCATTCACTAATTAAATACCTGATCGCGAAGAAAGAAGCCAAGCCCAGATTAATCCGTTGGGTGCTTCTACTGCAAGAATTTGACGTGGAGATTTGAGACAGAAATGGGATATAAAATCAAGTGGCATATCACTTATCAAGGCTAAAAAATGGAGATACAACTAGCACTGAGCTGACAATCAAAGAAAATTTTCCAAATAAACAGTTGTTTGCTATCAAGAAGCAAGAAGTCCCATGGTATGCTGACTATGTAAACTACATAGTATCAGGGAAATGGCCGTTGGAATTGACACATCAGCAACATACATTTTTTTCAAAGAATTCAAGCACTATGTCTGGGATGAGCCGTACCTATTCAAATGTTGTGCTGATCAGTTATTAAGGCGTTGTGTACCACATGAGGAGGTCAATAGTGTCATGCATCATTTTCATTCATCATCATACGACAGACACTTCAGCGGAGACAAAACTGCTGCCAAAGTCCTGCAATCAGGTTTGTTCTGGCCCACTCTGTTTAAAGATGCTCACTTATTCATTTTTCAATGTGACAGGTGCCAGAGAACTGGAAATATTTCGAGGAGAAATGAAGAACCTCTTCAAAGCATTCTCGAAGTGGAGATATTTGATGTATGGGGGATTAATTTTATGGGACCATTTGTTCCATCATTTGGAAACATGTACATTCTGGTTGCAGTAGACTACATTTCCAAATGAGTTGAAGCAACAACACTGCCATCAAATGACTCCAAAGTGGTGTTAAAATTCCTCAAAAAGAATATTTTCACTCACTTCGGAACACCTCGAGCAATCATCAGTGATATTGGCACACACTTCTGCAATAAATACTTTGATGCACTCCTATCCAAATACGGACTTACTCACAAAGTTGCCACTGCTTTCCATCCGCAGTCGAGTGGGCAGGTTGAAGTTTCCAACAGAGAAATCAAAAGAATCCTGAAGAGAACTGTTTGTTCAACGAGGAAGGACTGGTCCAGAAAACTGGATGATGCATGATGGGCATACTTGACAACTCTCAAGACACCCATTGAAATGTCCCCATACAGATTAGTGTTTGGAAAGGCATGCCATTTGCCTGTGGAGCTCGAACATAAAACGTATTGGGCACTGAAAAAGCTGAATTTTGATCTATAAGCAGCGGGGGAGAAACTGCTATTACAATTGAATGAATTAGAGGAATTTCATCTTCATGCTTATGAGAATGCCAAACTGTACAAATAAAAGACCAAGAAATGGCATGATAAAAAAATAGTGCGCAGACAACTAGAACCAAGGCAGCGGGTATTGTTATACAACTCAAGGTTGAAACTTTTCCCTGGCAAGATGAAATCACGGTGGTTAGGTCCATTTGTGATCACCCAAGTTTTACCCTATGGAGCCATTGAGCTACATGACCCCAACTCCAATGATACATTCAAAGTCAACAGCCAATCTGTCAAACACTGTTGGGGAGAATCATTTGAGCGACAAAAATAGAGTCTAACATTAGTAGGAAAAATCACGTATAAGATGGAGGAAACTCTCGTAAAACTTCACAAGTATTTTCCTTCTCTCTCTCAAAACTCTCTGATGAAAGTCTACAAAGCACACATTGAAAGAATGAGACTTCTGATGATCCAAGGTATTCCTAGTGATATTCATTGGATAATTGAAGCATGAGTTCTCTTGGCAGGTGAGTCATCTGACTTTTTCATTTCATTTCTGTCTGGTTTAGGAAAAAGCACCTATGCTAAGAAAATAAGAGCTAAATGATTAAGTGTTTGTTATAAATGTGCACGCTATACATGTAATACTCGTTGTCGTTCTTTAGGAATAGTGTCTGATAATCACGAAGATAAAATAAAATTCATTAGAGATAGTATGAGTAAAGAGTCTTTAGATGACATATCATTGACTATTGAGACGCATTCCAGTGGATATGTCTATCACGCAATTCACAATTTACATACACAATATCGAAAAGAAAGACAATAATTGAGTCTCATAAATCTGACTTTAAAAGACCCTGTTTGCCAATTTATAAGAAAATTGGATGGGGAGCTTGTCCCTGACTCGTAGAGGTCATTCAAGCCGTTACTTCATGTACATATTATTGTTTCAATTTCTTTAACTAATTGTTCTGATTTTTTTTTGTTATTTTTTTTTCGCTGACAAGATCCAGACTTTTTGACTTTCATGATTTAATTTACTATTCAGCTAATAATTGTCATTTGGCAGGTACTAGTGCTATTATTACTCACCCTTTTTCAGGATCTATAAATTCAGCTCGTCATTGCTCTCTTCAACACATCCAGATTAGAGAGAGAGAGAGAGTAAATAAAAAATAATGGAAACAACTTCAAGAAGACGAGTCATGAATATCTGTGTGTTTTGCAGGACTAGTTCTGGAACTAAGCCAGAATTTGTTGAGGCAGTGAAAGAATTAGGTAGAGTCAAGGTAGAGAGAAATATATACTTAGTATATGGCGGTGGCAATCTTGGACTGATGGGATACATTTCAAAAGCCGTACAAGAAGGAGGTAGTCAAGTTTTGGGAATCATCCCAAAACCTTTGGCGGACGTAAATCTTATCGGACAATCAAACAGAGAGAAGTGCATTGTATGAGGTATGTCCGAATAACTTATTGAAATGATTAATCGTGCTGATGCTTTTATTGCTTTGCCAGGTGGCTTGGGCACGATTGAGGAAATTTTCACAGTGCTATCTTGGGCGAACTTGAAATTATATCAGAAACCAATTGGGCTGTTTAATATTGATGGATTTTTTGACTTTCTTTTTGTGTTTCTTGAAGATGCCAGGAGAAATGGGTTCCTTTCAAAACCCGTAAAAGATTATCCTATTCACTGCCAAAATAACTAATAATTTAATTGACGAACTCTTGACGTTTGAACCAAATATTGACCCTATCATTTCCAAGTTGAACTGGTTTGATAACGATCGTGGTAAGAGGCGTAGGATAAATCTGGATCTTAACCTTTAGTTTTTTTTATATGTATAATTCCACGCTAACCAGATACTATATTCTAAACTTTTATTCTTCTTTTTAAGACATTGGGGACAATGTCTCAATTTGGTTTGGGGGAGGGGAATAGTTGACTAGTATCTTATTTTTACTTAAAAGAAAATATATAAAAAAAAATTTATTTTAAACTTGACTAACCAGGTGGAATTGTGCTTGAGATAGCTGTGTAAGGAGTTTCCACACTTGAGAAGTTTCTCAGCCTAATTCGTAACTAGTTAATTTTTGTTTATTTCATTTTGAATTATTTAAATTCGTGAATTCTCTATAATATTGACTAAATTGGATCTTCATATGCTCATTTGACAGGTATTATCAATATACATGGTAACATACGAACATGGGTTATATATGAAAGTTTGTAATATTTAGTGCTCTAGTTTATTGGAAATAACACCTAAAAGCGATGGGATAAAAAAATTATATATAAATAATTAACCATGCTTTTACTTAGTAACCAGACATCTTGCCTCAATAAGCAGTGATTGTTCGCATCAAACGGAAAAGCATGAGTTAATAACAATAAAGTTTCTACTTAGTAACTGAATGTCTTACCTCAGTAAGCAGTGATTGTTTGCGTCAAACAGTAGAACTTTTAACATCTGAGTTCCGAGTAATTAAGTTCGTAGGGTTGTCTTAACACCTAGTGCCCTAAAATCAACTGGTTTGGAAGTCACTGGCCGAATGCTTGCTCAAGGATTGAAGATGTTTAAAAAAAAATCAGAAAAAAGATCCATTGCCAAAAATGTGTGAATTCTGATATAACTTTAGAACAAAATTATTACTCTCTTTTCAACTATATTTATGAATATTGTGGGGCATAATGATTTGATTAAAACTTGTTGGTTATATATATGGAGAACGGTAAAAATAATCGGAGAATTTACTTATTCGATAATTTAGAAAGAAATAAAACAACTATTAACTTGGATAAGAATTTCACTTGTTTAGTCACTAACTTGTTTATCTTTTTATTTTATTTTGTGTGATTTATTGTACATTTGATTGACGTTTGTGGGTATCGTCGTTGTAAGCCCTCACAAGACTACAACTCGTCCACTAGGGACACCTAGGGGTTTAAAGGCTTGTTGCATACGGTAAATGCAACCGTGATCCATACGAAAATGGCTTAGTTTAATTTCATTTTAAAGTTGTTTATTGCATTTTATTTTGTTTTTTTTTTTTGCTCGAGGACTAGCAAAATGTTAGGGTTGGGGTGTGATGAGCTTAAAATACATCAATATTTACCGCCCCTTTTACTTAATATTTTGTATAGTTTCTCGGGTATTGTGAATATTTTGATGTGTTTTATGTTATTTTATAGATAAATAAAATATCGGGACACGCTGGAATCAAATCGGGGCAAAAACGGTGAAAAATGGGTGAAAAAGGGCAAAATAGAAAATTTAATGTTCATGCGTCGTGACGAGCAAGCCTCAACGCGTCGCGATGCCGGGCCGATAATTCATGTACCGACAAGCGTCATCACTTGTGTCATCATGATGTCAGCACAATAATTCAGCCGCCATTCACTGTAGCACGCGTCGCGAAACGCACCCGATTTGAAGCCTATAAATAGCAGCCTAAATCAGAGGATTTTTTTCATACTTTCTTATGGGAAATTTCATAGAATACTAAGAAGAGAGTATATTGCTTGTTTATTTCCAGTTTTGTTGTATTTTCTTTTATTTTAGCAATAAAATTGTGTGTGTTTTTATTGAAGCATGAGTAGGTAACTTCTTTCTGCTGGGGTGAAAGGTGAAACTTTTATTATAATAATTTAGATTAATTTCCCTTATTTTATAATACATAAATTATCTTAAAACCTGACTTAATTGGATACCGCCTTTATGGTCGGTTGGACTTAATTAAATTAATTTTAACCTGACTTAATTGGATACTGCCTTTATGGTCGGTTGAAATTAATTAAAATATGACTTAATCAAGATACCGCCTATATGGTCGGTTGGTAATATAATACAAATTTATATATTATAATAAGAGCGATTTCTAGATTTGAAATAATAAAAGTGGATCCCCTAACCCTATCATTTTATTTCATTGTTGTAATTTTTACTTTTTAGTTTTCAACTTATTTTATGATGTTTAGTTTATTTTTGTCTTTAGTAGTCTTAGATATGTGTCGTAACTAAATACAATATCTAGGGTTATGATGAATTCCAGTATCAATGGTTTTATAAGTTGATTTGTCTTGTGTAATATTTTGGTTTATTTATTGAGTCTTAAACTTAATACTTCTTGTTAATTGGCCACTCATAAGATTGATTTCCCAATAGAATAAACTTGACGAAGGGATTTTAGGTTTCATCCTTAGACTCAATAGCTCACGATCTCACACTACCTTAGAAATTTCCTTCCAAGATAGACATATACCTGTCGGGCGTGGGTATCCATAATTGGAATATAATTTTAATGAATTCGAAGTTTCTTAATTAACATAGACATATAGTTAATTGGGTTACTTTGGGTATTTGCATCTGACCATCGACATAGGCTCTTAAATATCTTCGTATTCCAGGTTAATAAACCGATATATTACACAAATATAAGATAATCACTTCTTCTTTAGAAGAATATTGGAGCGATTCACAACCCTAGATAGTTTTATAATATTGATTACTTTTTAGAATTTACTTTTACATTGTTTTAATTACTAGTCTTTAGTTAAAATCACCAACCAAACAATAATCAATTTTTAGATACTTGTAGAAATTTAACTTCAATAAATTAATAGCATAGATATTAAGTCCTTGTGGGATCGATACATTTCATACTACTTGAGCGATACGTGCGCTTGCGTTACGTGTGTGTTTACCACCGATCAATGACCTGTCGTACAATGAGGGTGTTATAGTAGACATATAGAATGTGTACATAATAACATTTT
>SKCR01002863.1:0-27151 GCA_019454045.1 Zanthoxylum bungeanum | reverse complement strand
CAATTGGATCCAAACAATTTAGCCTAAACCCATCTTGGTACAACCAAGCCCAATAAGCCCAATTACAAACTTTAAAGCCCAATTCATGTTGGAGTTTCTACGGCCCCGAGGATCAAATACAAAGCATAAAATAAGTGCGAATACAACGATGAAGTTGCGGAATACTCACATCGATCGGTTGAGCGACGCGACGATGAACAAAAATCTGGTTTCTGCCCACTGTCACAGCTCACGGTAGTCCACCTTTTGTCCTCCTCCAAATTCGGCTTTGGATCATCTTCAAGGCAAGCTTCAAGCTTGTGTTGATTCCAAGTTAATGGGTGGACTTCCCTATCACCTTCGCATGTCTCTCGGAGTGCTAGCTCTTGATGAAACCAGAAGAGAAAAAAGCCCTCCATGGGCGCGGGAGAGATGAAGATTTTGGCTCCCAAAATCGTGAACCGAGAGAGAGAGAGATGGATGCGTATTTGCTTATTTGATTTCCAAAATCAATAATAAACTTATACCAATAATTTGTGTAAAAGCTTTCCAAAATTCAACACACAAATTTTGGCTCCAAAATAGCATTAAATGCTTTCCATCAACTCACATCAATCAATCAAGCAATTGTCACATCACTCAAAGTGACATGTGATTTGATGCTTGATGTGACTAATGATTTGACGCTTGATTTGACTTGCGTGCCGCACTCGAATTTGAAATGCGAATGCGCTTGCAAACAATCCCGGGCTCGGTTTCACTAATTCCAAATTAACGAATTTTCTGTTGCGATGTAATTAAATGATTATGCCTAGCGGAATCACTATTCACGTCGCTAACGAATTAATTCTAAATTAATTCATTCGCTCGAATTAAAATCTAATTTCAATTCTGCATCGAAATCCAATTTCGTTTAATATATCGAATATATTAATTTATCGATTAATTCCAAATTAATCGTTTTCTCTCTTTAATTGATATTTTATCCCAGATAAAATATCTTCGCAATTAATCCCAGATTAATTTTCTCTCTCATCTAATTAATCCCAGATTAATTAAAGTGTGAGTCATACGTCATCGGTGAATCTTCGGGAAGCGACCCATGAGATCCCCGGTTATGTTGGCAGTAAATTCGGTCGTCGGACTATCCAAACACGTAAGTACCTAGTACTACGTTTATACCGATTTACAAGATAATGTTGGCTTCTAGCAAAGCGCCATGCCTACCCAATTCTCCAGAAATATCCTTACATGAATATAAGATCTATATCAGGTGTAGTATACGTAGTATTGCGTATGTCGATCCAGTATCGGATGATCACGTACTAAGTCTGGGACTGGAATTGTGTCTGCCCCGTATGAAGCACATATCGGATGTCTGGTAACTAGTCTGTATAATCGGATATACATGACCTAGTCATAATATCCCGATAGTTGCAGCATTTAAGAGAACTAGTCCTGTATCCTACATGACCATCATCTCCATATGACTGGAGTGATACTTCCGTCTTGACATCACACCCAATACACTACGATTCTAGATATACCCAAAAGAGGCGTACACAGAAACCGGTTAAAGCCCTGGACGACTACAACCAAAGTATATTGATTGTCGCAAGTATTAGCGGTGCAAGTCTCAGGTTAAGACCAAATACACCTACCCTGATTTCGAACTTCCATAGAGACATAGTGATACTACCAATGGAATTCCGAGGGGGTCTATCCAGAGCGAAGCTGTTTCCCGTACCATCGGTAAAACACAACCTCCTATTACACTTGCATGAGTATCCTATACTCAAATATATTAGAACTATGCCGTTATGCCCTCACAACGCGCACAAGTGTAATACTAGTCTTTTACGTATTTATCGATGTCCGATCTCGATAATACTCTGACTATGGATATTTAATGATTTATCCTTCGTGGACTGATATTGTCTCATATCATTCTTAATCCAGGAACAAATCATAAAGACCTTCTATCATTTATACATCTAGGTGATCTAATCACAAATGATAAGAGTGCAATCTCATTTGTCACATAGTTAATTTGTACAACAACACCATGATCTGTACAAATAGTGACGCTACGGGTCATAATTGTCCAACAATTCCAAATTTGGCCCAACATAATTAAATTCCAAAATTCCAATTTCACAATTTAATTACTCAAAGTGTAAGCCATGATTAATCAACGAAATCAATATTTCCAAAACACCAATTAGCCTAATTAATTATGCTCATTAGCATCAAAACATGTCCAACACATTTTAATCAAAATCAAACCCATTTCATGCTATAGTAGTCTCGGCATTTTGGGTATTTTTATGTCCAATTCGAATTCAATCAAATTAAATCCACAATCAACATTAAATCAACATTCCCAATCATTTCAAGTCATCCAATGATCAATGAAACAAAAAATACCAAGACATTAGGGTTCATCAACCTCTCGGCCAAGCCAATAGATTTGGGGAAAATTTTTCCAATTCAAAATTCATCAAATTGATAATGTATAATACCATGTTATCACAATTTAAGCATACTTAAACATCCAATTCCATTCAAACATGCTCAAATCAATTTTGCCCAATTTTAACACTAGGTTCAAGTTTCATGCTTTACTTGCTCTGATACCATTGTTGGGTTTCTACGGTCTAACCGGGTCGTTTTATGCAAGAAACACATGTGCAAATACAACAAAGAAGTTGCGGAATACTTACATTGATCGGTTGAGCGATGCGACGAAGAACAAAAATTTTTCTCCCCTTATTGGAAGCTCACGGCAGTGTAAATTTTTTGCCTCCATTTTTTCCATTTTCGGTCATCCCCAAGCTCCAAGCTTGGTGTGCATTCCATGCCCACATGTGGGTTTCCCTATCACATTCACGAGACTCCGGAAGTGTGCTAGCACTCGGTAATTTTTTCCGTAAAAATCACATATTCTTCTCATTCCATTCACGGTGAAACCAGAAAATGAAGAGAGAAAATTGGCCTTGTGGCCGTGAAAGAGAGGAAGAAATTGAGAGAAGTGTGTTGTGTGTTAAGTGTTGGTTGTTAGATAAATGTGTATCTAATACAGAAATATTGAATTCAAAATTCAATTACCAAAATTTTAGCTTTCCAAAAGTCAAAACAATAAAGCCAACAACCACCACCATCAACTCCCATCACTATTTCCAAAAGCGATTAGATGTCACATCAATCAAAGTGACAAGTGATTTGACGCTTGATGTGACTTGTGGGCCGAACTCGAATTTGAAATGCGAATGCTCCCGCAAACACTCCCGGGCTCGGGTTCGTTAATTTCAATTAACGAATTTTCCGTTGCGACGTAATTAAATAATTATACCTAGCAAAATCACTATTCACGTCGGAGACAAATTAATTCTAAATTAACTCGTTTGCCCGAATTAAAATCTAATTTCAATTCCGCGTCGAAATCCAATTTCGTATAATATATCAAATATATTATTTTGTCGATTAATTCCAAATTAATCGTTCTCTCTCTTTAATGAATATTTTCTCCCAGATAAAATATCTCTGTAATTAATCCCAGATTAATTTTCTCTCTCATCTAATTAATCCCAGATTAATAAAGTGCAAGTCATACGTCATCGCTGAATATTTGGGAAGCGACCCATGAGATCCCCTGATATGTTGGCAGTAAATCCGGTCGTCGGATTATCCGAACACGTACGTACCTAGTACTACGTTTTTACCGATTTACAAGACAAGGTTGGCTTCTAGAAAAGCGCCATGCCTACCCAATTCTCCAGAAATATCATTACAGGAATATATGATCTATATCAGGCGTAGTATACGTAGTATTGCGTATTACGATCCAGTATCGGATGTCACATGCTATGTCTGGGGCTGGAATTGTGTTTGCCCCGTATGAAGCACATATCAGATCTCTGGTAACTAGTCTCTATAATCGGATAAACATAACCTAGTCATTTTATCCCGATGACTGCAATACATAAGAGAACCGGTTCCCTATCTTACGTGACCATCATCTCCACTATGACGAGAGTGATACTTCCGTCTCGACATCACACCCAACACACTATGATTCTCAATATACCCAGCATAGGCATTCACAGAACCTGTTAAAGCCCTGGACGACCAAAAACCAAAGTATATTGATTGTCGTAAGTATTAGCGGTACAAGTCTCAGGTTAATACCAAATACACCTACCCTAATTTCGGACTTCCATAGACACATAGTCATACTACCAATGGAATTCTGAGTGGTCTATCAAGAACGAAGCCGTTTCCGTACCATCGGTAAACACAACCTCCTATTACATTTAAATGAGTATCCTATACCCAAATATATGAGAACTATGTCGTTATGCCCTCACAATGCGCACAAGTGTAATACTAGTCTTTTCCGCATTATCGATGTCCAATCTCGATAATACTTTGACTAGGGATGTTAATGATTAAAACTTCATGGATTGATATTGTCTCATATCATCTCAATCCAGGAACTAATCACATGGACCTTCTATCATTTATATATCTCGGTGATCTAATCACAAATGATAAAAGAATAATTTCCTTTGTCACATAGTTAATTTGTACAACAACACCATGATCTGTACAAATAATGAAGCTATGGGTCATAATTGTCCAACACCATGAAGTCCGAAATGGATTCCATGTATACCAACCACGTTTGGACACTGGTTGATATACCAGATGGCATTGTGCCTATTGGTGAGTCTTCATGATGAAGACCGACATGGATGGAAACAAATAAATGTACAAAGCTAGGCTTGTAGCGAAAAGGTATCGTCATCAACATGGTGTTGATTACAACGAAACCTTTTACCAGTTTCCATGATTAAATCCATTCGGATAATGCTTGCTAGGGCTAAATATTTCGTTTATGATATATGACAGATGGATGTCAAAATCGTTTTTCTTAATGGAAACCTTTTGGAGGATGTTTACAACATCCTGACAGTTTTGTCATGCCAAAACATGCAAACAAGGTTTACAAGATTAAATTGATTCATTTATAGATTAAAGCAAGCATTGCATTCTTGAAACCGACATTTTGATGAGATCATAATGGTATATGATTTCATTCAAAACAAAGATGATTCTTGTGTATATAAGAAGGTTAGTGGGAGCGTACTGACAATGATTGTCCTATACATTGATGATGTATTGTTTTTTTAGCAATAACATTCCCATACTATAATCGGTGAAAGTTTGGCTTTCATTAAAATTCTCCATGAAATACTTGGGGGAGGCAACCTTTATTCTAGGAATAAGGATCTACTGGGATAGATCTAAAAGTTTTAGGCACTCTCCGAGAACCTGTACATTGAAAGATATGTACGCCACCTGGTGTCTCATATGCTTTGAGCATGTCGCAATAAGGGTACGTATTTTGTTTGAACAACAGAACAATGAGCTGGAAATCTTCCAAGCAAGATACTGTTGCCAATTAAACAAAAGCGGATTATATTGTTGCGGCTGAGGCAAAAAAAGAATCATTTTGGATCTACAAAATTCCTAATTGGATTAGGAGTAGTTTTGTTAGCAACTGAGCTAAGCTACAGCACAGGCTAAGGAATTACAGTCTCATCAATGATCCAAGAATGTACTTTGAATAGTTTCATCTGATTCGTGAGATCATACATCATGGCGATGTGAAGATCAAAAAGATCATTTAAGATGATAACTTTGCACATCCGCTGGCGAAAGCGATATCTCAGCATAAGCATGAGCGACCCGTACATAGTTCAAGTGTTAGACATTTGAGTGATTGGCTATAGGCCAAGTGGGAGATTGTTGGACAATTATGACCCATAGCATCACTATTTGTAAAAGACATGGTGTTCTTTATACAAATTAACTATGTGACAAAGGAAATTGCTATTTTATCATTTTGTAATTGGATTACTGGGATATATAAATGATAAAAGTCCATATGATCAGTTCAGGATTAATAAGATATGAGACAATATTAATCCACGAAAGATTTGATAATTAAATATCCCTAGTCGTCGTATTATCGAGACTGGACATCGATAATGTGGAATAGGCTAGTATTGCACTTTTGCGCGTTATGGAAGCTTAACGGTATAGTTCTCATATATTTAAGTATTGGATACTTATGCAAGTGTAATAGGGGGTTCTGTTTGCCGATGGTATGAGAACAGCTTCGCTCTGGATAGACCCCACGGAATCCCGTTGGTAGTATGACTATGTGTTTATGGGAATCTGAATCAGGGTAGGTGTATTTGGTCTTAACCTGAGACTTGCATCGTTAATACTTACGATAATCAGTTCGCTTTGGTTTTGGTCGTCCGGGACTTTAACAGATTCTTTGTACGCCTCTTCTGGGTTTACTGAGAGTTATAATTGTTAGACATTATGACCCATAGCGTCACTGTTTTGTAAATGATATTGTATTATTGTACAAAATCAACTATGTGATAATGAAATTGCCTTTTGCCGTTTTGTAAAATTATTTACTTTAATATATATTAATGGCAAAAGTCCATATGATTAGTTCCGTATTGAGATGATATGAGACAGTATCAATATAAAAGGTTTAATCATTAAATATCCCTAGTCGGAGTATTATCGAGATCAGACATCGATAATGCGGAATAGACTAGTATTGCACTTGTGCGAGTTGTGATGGCACAACGACATAGTTCTCATATATTTAAGTATTGGATACTTATGCAAGTGCGATAGGAGGTTGTGTTTTGCCGATGGTACGGAAAACAGCTTCGCTCTGGACAGACCCCGCGGAATCCCATTGGTAGTATGTCTGTGTGTCTATAGGAGGCCGCATCAGGGTATGTGTATATGGTCTTAACCTGAGACTTGCATCGCTAGTACTTGCGACAATCGGTAAACTTTGGTTGTGGTGGTTCGGGGCTTTAACCGGTTCTGTGTACGCCTCTTCTGGGTTTATCGAGAATCGTAGTGTACTGGATGTGATGTCAAGATGGAAGTATCACTTCAGACATATGGAGATGATGATCACGCAGGATACAGAACTAGTACTCTATAAAAGGTTGCAACCGTCGGGACAATATGACCAGGTCAGGATTGTCCGATTTAAAGAGACTAGTTGTTTGATGTCCGATATATGTTTCGTACGGGGCAGACACATTTCCAGCCCCAGGCCTAACTTGTGATCGTCCGATACTGGATCGATGTACACGATACTACGGTATACTACGCTTGATAAAGATCTAATATTCCAGTAAGAATATTTATGGAGAATTGGGTAGGCATGGCGCTTTGCTAGAAGCCAACCTTGTCTTGTAAATCGGTAAAAACGTAGTACGAGGTACGTACGTGTTTGGATTATCCAACGACCGTATTTACTGCCAACATATCCGGAGATCTCTTGGGTCGCTTCCTGAAGATTCACCTATGATGTTTGATTCGAACTTTATTAATCTTGGATTAATTGCGGAGAAACTTTATCTTGGATAAAATGCCTTATTAGGAGAGAGAACGATTAATTTGGAATTAATCGATAAAATAATATATTCGATATATTAAACGAAATTAGATTTCGACGCGAAATTAAAATCGGATTTTAATTCGGGCAAACGAATTAATTTAGAATTAATTCGTTAGCGATCTGAATAGTAATTCCGCTAGGCGTAATTATTTAATTCTCGTCGCGACGGAAATTCGTTAATTCGGAATTAGCGAAATTGAGCCCGAAAGTGTTTGCGGACACATTCGTATTTTGAAACGAGTGGGACCAGCAAATCACATCGCGAAGTCTCATTACTTGACACGACTAGTTGATGGATGTATCTAGTCACCTTTATGGGATGATACATTGTCTCTATTCTAAATGTAAGTAGGTGAGGCCATTTAATGAATTTTTTGGAGGGAAAACCTTTCACGGTTTTTGAAGGGTTTTTTAATAAAAAATTCATTTTGGAAAATATATCTCATCATTGCTTTTTCTTTTTCTTTCTCACGGTTTTTGAAACAAATAAAAGAGAAAAAGAAAATGAAAAAGGCACTCTTCCTCTTCTTCTCCTTGCTCACGCCGTGAGCTTCAAATAAGGGCAGAAAATTGTTTTCATCTTCTCCATTTTTGCTAGCACAATAAGGGATCAAATGAGGTGATAGGGAAACAACCTTGGAGCTTGGAATACAAGAAGACTTGAAGCTTCTCTCACTCTTGCTCTTGGCCGAAACTTCCATCTTGAAGACTCAAGGATTCTCTTCATCATTTTCGTCACAAGCTTTGTAAGTATGATTCTGCCATGCTTCAAGCTTTGCATGTATAAAATGTGTATTTCTTTGGCTTATACTTTCTTTGGGACTAATTATAGAAACCTACAATGGTATCATGGAGCCATGTTTAAGCATGAAATACATTAGGGTTAATTTTGGGAAAATTGATTGAAGCATGTTCTTGTGAAATTTGATGCTAAAGTATGCTTATATGTATGTAATATGATATAATACATGATCAATTTTGAGAAAAATGCATTGGATGATTTTTCCCCAAAATGGTTGTCTTGGCCGAATGTGGAGGTCCTTCCACTGGTTTGGAATTTTTCATGCACAAGTTTATTAGATGACTTAAGCATGATTATATGTATGATATATGATATAATACATGATCAATTTTGAGAAAAATGCATTGGATGATTTTTCCCCAAAATGGTTGTCTTGGCCGAATGTGGAGGTCCTTCCACTGGTTTGGAATTTTTCATGCACAAGTTTATTAGATGACTTAAGCATGATTATATGTATGATATATGATATAATACATGATCAATTTTGAGAAAAATGCATTGGATAATTTTTCCCCAAATTTGTTGCTTGACCGAAAATGGAAGTCCTTGCACTGAATTGGAATTTTTGTGTACAAGTTCATTTGATGACTTAAAAATTAACGGGTTATAGATTAGTGATTCAATTGGATTGAAAAACAAATCGAACGGCAAAAATCCCTCTTGGCCGAATACAACATGACATGTTAAAGGACTTGATTTTTGTTCAAATAAATGTTGGATATGTGTTTTGAACAAGTGATGATTAATAAATTAAATTGGTGTTTTTGAAATATTATGGTTTAATGAATTAATCATGGATTTACACTTTAATTAATTGAATTTTAAAATTTGGAATATTAAAATTTAATTAAATGGGCTTTAATGTTTAATTGGGCCTTATGGGCTTGAAATTGATTTTATGGCATTTAAGGGTGATTCCTTATTTGGGCTTGGTAATTGGGTTTGACCCACATTGACCAAAGCCCAAGCCTTGATAAATCAATTGAAAGCCATCGGACTTTAATTAAACAAAAATTGGATGTTGGTGGGCTTGGAGACCCAAATTAGAATTAGATTTAGAATCTAAGTCTTTAAAAGCACATTAAAAGTGTAAACATTTAATTTGAAATTAAATAAATTGAATTAGTATTGAATACGACTTAAATTGGATTTAATGGGTGTTGAATTTTTCTAAGGTCCCAAGATCAAACAAGACATGAAAACATGCGTGAATACACCAATGAAGATAGCGGAATACTTACATTGATCGGTTATGTCGATTTGAAGACGAATCAAGGCCAAAAACGTACTGCCTTGCTCACGCCACTGCAACCAGTCCATGCTCACTGTCTTGGCAGTTTCGGGTCTCAAAACGAAGCTCCAAACTCCATCGGATGAGTCCCGCCTCATGGTGTCGAACCTCCCTACCACCTTCGCAAGACTTGTAAGTGTGCTAGCACTTGATTTCTCACCATGAGAAACCACTCTTGCTTCCCTTATTCACGCCCAAATTGGTTCAAAACCAGTGAGCAAACCTTTGTTTTGCGTGAGAGGAAGAAGAGAGAATTTTTGAGAGAGATAAAATTGTGTTAAGTGATTAAAATGATTTACCAAAAATCAATTTATATTTATGCCATAATATTTATTAAATTAATAATAAAATTATGACACAAAGCATGCAATGGCTTAGAGTGTCAAACACTCAAACTCCATGCAATGACATTGAGTGCAATGTACACAATCTACATGCAATGCATTAGAATGACATGTGTCATGTGGGCCCCACACGTTTCCAAATGAAAGTGGGCCCACGTGCACTCACGCCTTCGGGTTCGATATTTCCGAAATACCGAGCTTACGTCGCGACGTTAATTCAATCGAATAATTGCGGCTACCGAAATTATTATTTACGTCGCTAACGAATTAATTCTAAATTAACTCGTTTGCCCGAATTAAAATCTAATTTTAATTCGCGTCGAAATCTAATTTCGTTTAATATATCGAATATATTAATACATCGATTAATTCCGAATTAATCGTTCTCTCTCTTTAGACGACATTTTATCCCGGATAAAATATCTCCGTTATTAATCCTAGATTAATTTTCTCTCTCTTCTGTATAATCCCAGATTATTCAAGAGTGCGAGTTGTGCGTCATCGGTGGATTATCGGGAAGCGACCCATGAGATCTCCGGATAATCTGGCAGTAAATACGGTCGTCGGAGTATCCGAATCACGTACGTACCAAGTACTACGTTCTACCGACTTACGAGACAAGGTCGACTCCTAGCAAAGCACCAAGTCTACCCAATTCTCCGGACATATCCATTTAAGAATATTAAGATCTGTATCAAGCGTAGTATACTAATGTATTGTGCATATCGGTCCAGTATCGGATAGTCACGTGCTAGGGCTGGGGCTGGATAAGTGTCTGCCCCATCCGAAACACATATCGGATGTCTGGTAACTAGTCTCTATAATCGGATATTCATGACCTGGTCATAATATCACGATTGGATGCGCATCACTTAAGAGCACTAATACCGTATCCTGCGTGACATCATCTCCAATATGACTGAAGTGATACTTCCGTCTCGACATCACACCCAATACACTACGACTCTCTGATAAACCCAGAAGTGGTGTACGCAAAACCGGTTAAAGCCCTGTACCACCAAGACCAAAGTCTACCGATTATCGCAAGTATTAGCGATGCAAGTCTCAGGTTAAGACTATACACACCTACCTTGATTTCGGCCTCCCATAGACACATAGTCATAATACCAATGGGATTCCGAGGGGTCTATCCAGAGCGAAGCTGTTTCCCGTACCATCGGTGAAACACGACCTCCTATCGCACTTGCATAAGTATCCAATACTTATATATATGAGAACTATGTCGTTGTGCCCTCACAACGCACACAAGTGCAATACTAGCCTATTCCGCATTATCGATGTCCAGTCTCGATAATACTACGGCTAGGGATATTTAATGATAATTTCGTCGTGACTGATACTGTCTCATATCATCTCAATCCAGGAAACTAATCATAGGGACCTCTCTTCATTTATATATCTATGGTGATCTAATCACAAATGACGAGAGTGCAATTTCCTTGTTACATAGTTAATTTGCTACAATAACACAATGATCTGTGCAAATAGTGACGCTATGGGTCATTTTGTCCAACAATGGGTAGTTCGATATAATTCATGAATTCGTACCTTATGTACTTATTCTCAAACGAGTTGGACTCGCGCAAAATCAAACCATTGTTTGAACATTGGATGATCACTTAAACAAAGACTAATTAATTGGATTTGATTGGTTGTATAGCATGTCTTGATTGAATATATATGTATGTGATGAATGAATAGTGTATATCGGATGGATATTAGAAGGGAAAGGGTAATTTTAGAAATTATTGTAAATTTAGAATTTATAAATTGGACATGCGTGTCCAGCCTTATCTCTTTTATATCTTTGTATTCTCTTCTCACCTAATTCCCCTCAATATATATGAGGTTTCTCTTATTGTATTATGTAATTGGGTAGAAGTAGAATATTGCTAGCGGGGAGAGGAAAGGGAGTGATTTGTTCTAGGAACAAGTTGTTTTATATATCAATCCGTATATCACTATTAATTTACTTTGCGCACTTTATGATGTTTTAGAAGCATGCTTAAGGGTGTATGATGATGAGACCTAATAAAGATAATAAATTGGTTGCCAATTACGCAAAAATCCCTCAATTTATATTAAACGATTATCCTTCCATTGAATGATTCTTGTTCAAGATCCAAAATTGGCATTGGTTTGTTGGCCAAAGTCAAGACCTTTGTCAATTGAGGATGTACTTGAATCATGAGAGTTTTTTTCCACATCGGTGTCTTGTCCAAGTTGTGATTTGTTGGCCAAAGTCAAGATCACTCCTTGTCCAACGACATTGATTACGAAACTTTCCTTGTCAATGGGTCCCACTTAACTGGAATCATTAGGTTTGTTGTGCCAAAGCCAAGGCCTAGATGATTCGGAGGATATGGTTAGGAAAATGTATTAGAACATGGCATAAGTAAATATACATATGTTTTGGACTTGGATGTCCACCTGACCGGATCTAGGAATTGGATTGGATCCAATTGATCTTTGAGATCTACCTAGTTAAATAGCATACAATTTGTTGGCCAAAGTCAAGATTGTGTGTTATTTAACGGGATCCTAGCCCACTAGGAAATAGGATTTCCTGAGTTCTCAACAGAGGGTTAGAGACTTGATAAAAATAGTGGGAGGCTAGTATTGAATTTGCAATTTCGTTCAGATACTTAGCCTTACGCGTCTTTCAATTTTATTTCGTCTATTTATTAAAATTAGTTGGACTAATACATTGTTATTTTTTATTTGACAGTTTGACTGTACCCATTTTATCGTTAACTAGATAGTTGGACTATCGTAGTTGAGATGGCAAGCAAGGGAAATGTCCGAGACATCATCATGGGTGACAATGTCTTTAAGGGCACAAACTTCGCTGATTGGAAATGAACCTAAGGATAGTCCTTGGGGCTGAGAGGATGCTGTATACTATACAGATACCTCTCCCGCCTAAGCCCACTGACCCACTTGAGCTGGAGTTATGGAAAACTCACAGCGATGATTGTGACACTGCTCAGGCTATTATGTTAGCTTCGATGACTCAGCACTTTCGTCGCCAGAATAAGGACTTGGATCCTTATAACATGATGGCTAGACTGAGAGATCTCCACCGCACAAACAAGCGGATGGAAGGTACGAGTTGGTGAAGAAACTCTTCCGCGCCCGAATGACTGAAGGCGCATCAGTTGAGGCCCATGGGGCTCAAATGATCACCGATATTGATGAGTTGGCCAATATGGGAATAGTCTTGGAGGCTGAGCTGACCGTAGATTTGATCTTACAGTCACTTCCTGATTCTTGGAACAAATCATAATCAACTACAAGTTGATGGACACGGATGACTCTCTTGGAGAGCTGTTATCCATCTTGAAGGAGTCTGAAAAAGAACTCCAAAAAGGGGGCAAGCGCGAGGCGCACTATGCATCGACCTCTCAGAGGCCAAGGGCTGGGCCCAAAGCTACTGGAGGGGTGAGGAAGAAGAAACATAAGAAAAAGGGTAAAGGCAAGTTGACAAAAGCTTCTGGGAAGCCAATGGACAAGTCTCAAGATGTCTGCCTCAACTGCGGCAAGAAGGGTCACTGGAAACGTGACTGCCGAATGGGCAAGGGACACATGGAGGATATCAAGGCAGGCAAGGCACTAGCCTCTGTATGGTATGTTGTTATTGAGATAAATATGACTACTTCTAGTTTTAAAAATTGGATTTTTGATTCTGGTTGTGCTGCTCATATATGTACTGATTTGCAGGATCTGCAGAATAGCAGGATGCTGGCTTCAGGGGAGATTGATCTACGAGTCGGAAACGGAACTCCAGTTGCTGTTTTGGCTGTAGGGACTTTTGTTTTGGAATTGCCCTCGGGGCATGTGCTTAAACTTTTGAACTGTTATTATATACCTAGTTTGACTAGGAATATCATATCTGTATCTTTGTTAACCCAGCATGGGTACACTTTTGTATTTAGAAACACTGGGTGTTATTTATATAAAATGATGCAGAAATTTGCACTGCTGTTGCAAATAATGGCCTTTATATTTTGAATATAAATGAATCTCCTAAACATAAAATAACAAACAAAAGGCTCAAAAAGAGTAATCTAAAAGATGAAGCTTACATGTGGCATTGTCGTCTAGGACACATTAACAAGACTCGCATATCCACACTTTCGAAGAGTGGGTACTTGGACGGATTTGATCTTAATTCATATGATGTCTGCGAATCTTGTCTTTTAGGCAAAATGCCTAAATCACCTTTTAGTGGTAAAGGTGAACGTGCCACAGAACTGTTAGCCCTCGTTCATAGCGACGTATGTGGGCCCATGTCTAGCCAGGCTAGAGGTGGATATCATTACTTCGTAACCTTTACGGATGATGCATCTCGTTATGGTTATGTGTATCTAATGAGACACAAGTCGGAAACTTTTGAGAAATTCAAAGAGTTTCGACACGAAGTAGAAAAACAAACAGGCAAGAGTATTAAGACATTGCGGTCGGACCGTGGTGGCGAATACTTAAGTTATGAGTTTCAAGATTACTTGAAAGAAAATGGTATTCTTTCACAGTGGACTCCTCCTGGAACACCGCAATTAAACGGTGTGTCTGAACGGAGAAACCGTACCTTGTTAGACATGGTAAGGTCCATGATGAGTCGCACTGAGCTACCTATATCCTTCTGGGGATACGCATTAAACAGTGCAGTACTTATTTTGAATAAGGTTCCGTCAAAGTCTGTTGAACAGACTCCATATGAGATATGGACAGGAGGAAACCAGGTTTTTCTCTTCCTGAAGATTTGGGGATGCTGGGCATATGTTAAACGTTTGGAAGGTACCAAACTAGAACCCAAATCAGATAAATGCCTTTTCGTGGGATATCCTAAGGAAACCAAAGGATATTACTTCTATCACCCACAAGAGAACAAAGTATTTGTTGCTCTACATGCATTTTTCCTTGAGAAGGAATTCCTAGATGCAGTGGTAAGTGGGAGGAAAGTGGAGCTCGATGAAAATCGTAGTGATACTGTTCCTGGCAATGAATCAACGACGGAACATAAACAGACCATCCAGGATGAGTCTGTACCACAATCTTCATATACACAAGGACCGCGTAGGTCGGAGAGAGTCAGGACGGTACCTGAGAGGTATGGTTCCTGATCTCGCCTCATGTAGATATTAATCTTATTGAGGATAATGAACCGACTACGTATGAGGAAGCAATACAGAATATTGATTCCGCTTTATGGCAAGAAGCCATGAAGTCCGAGATGGATTCCATGTACGCCAACCAAGTTTGGACACTGGTTGATGCACCAGAAGGCGTAATGCCTATTGGATGCAGATGGATCTTCAAGAAGAAGACCGACATGGATGGCAACGTTGCAAACGTACAAAGCTAGGCTTGTAGCAAAGGGGTATCGTCAACAATATGGTATTGATTATGACGAAACTTTCTCACCCGTTGCCATGATTAAATCCATTCGGATAATGCTTGCAATAGCTGCATATTTCGATTACGAGATATGGCAGATGGACGTTAAAACCGCTTTCCTTAACGGAAACCTTTTGGAGGATGTTTATATGCAACAACCTGACGGTTTTATCGTACCTAGACTTGCAAACAAGGTTTGTAAGTTAAATCGATCCATTTATGGATTGAAGCAAGCATCACGGTCATGGAATCAGCGTTTTGATGAGATCATAAAAGAATATGATTTCGTACAAAACGATGATGACCCTTGTGTATACAAGAAGGTTAGTGGGAGAGCACTGACTTTTATTGTCCTTTATGTCGACGACGTATTGCTTATAGGCAATGACATTCCCATGCTAACGTCGGTGAAAGCTTGGCTTTCATTAAAATTCTCCATGAAAGATCTGGGAGAAGCAGCCTTTATTCTGGGAATAAAGATCTACCGGGATAGATCTAGAAAGCTGCTTGGACTCTCCCAGAGTACATATATTGACAAAGTGTTGAAGCGATTCAACATGGATCAATCCAAGAAGGGATTGATGCCAATGTCACGTGGTATCCTTCTGTCTAAAGACATGTGTCCTAAGACTAAAGAAGAGAGAGATAACATGAGTCGGATACCGTTCGCCTCGGCAGTCGGATCGATCGATCATGTATGCCATGATATGTACGCGACCTGATGTGTCATATGCTTTGAGCATGTGCAGTCGCTATCAGGCCGATCCAGGTGAAGGTCACTGGATGGCAGTTAAGAATATCCTTAAGTATCTTAGACGAACTAAGGATGCTTTCTTAATTTATGGAGGTGGAGAACTTGAGGTGTCTGGGTACACCGATGCAAGTTTCCAAACCGACAAGGACGACTTCAAGTCGCAATCGGGGTACATTTTTTGTTTGAATAACGGAGCAGTGAGCTGGAAATCTTCCAAGCAAGATACTGTTGCCGATTCAACAACAGAAGCGGAGTATATTGCTGCGTCAGAAGCAGCAAAGGAGGCAGTTTGGATCCGAAAATTCCTAATCGGATTAGGAGTAGTTCCGTTAGCAGCTGAGCCCGTGCCATTGTATTGTGACAATAACGGGGCTATAGCACAAGCTAAGGAACCAAGGTCTCTCAACGATCAACGATCCAAGCATGTTCTTCGGCGTTACCATCTGATTCGGGAGATTATACATCGTGGCGATGTAAAAGTCGAGAAGGTCGCATCGGATGACAACATTGCAGATCCGCTGACGAAGGCTGTTCTTCAGGATGTGTTTGAACGACATATACATAGTTCAGGTATTAGATGCTTGAGTGACTGGCTATAGGCCAAGTGGGAGATTGTTAGACATTATGACCCATAGCGTCACTGTTTTGTAAATGATATTGTATTATTGTACAAAATCAACTATGTGATAATGAAATTGCCTTTTGCCGTTTTGTAAAATTATTTACTTTGATATATTAATGGCAAAAGTCCATATGATTAGTTCCGTATTGAGATGATATGAGACAGTATCAATATAAAAGGTTTAATCATTAAATATCCCTAGTCGGAGTATTATCGAGATCGGACATCGATAATGCGGAATAGACTAGTATTGCACTTGTGCGAGTTGTGATGGCACAACGGCATAGTTCTCATATATTTAAGTATTGGATACTTATGCAAGTGCGATAGGAGGTTGTGTTTTGCCGATGGTACGGAAAACAGCTTCGCTCTGGACAGACCCCGCGGAATCCCATTGGTAGTATGTCTGCGTGTCTATGGGAGGCCGCATCAGGGTAGGTGTATATGGTCTTAACCTGAGACTTGCATCGCTAGTACTTGCGACAATCGGTAAACTTTGGTTGTGGTGGTTCGGGGCTTTAACCGGTTCTGTGTACGCCTCTTCTGGGTTTATCGAGAATCGTAGTGTACTGGATGTGATGTCAAGATGGAAGTATCACTTCAGACATATGGAGATGATGATCACGCAGGATACAGAACTAGTACTCTATAAAAGGTTGCAACCGTCGGGACAATATGACCAGGTCAGGATTGTCCGATTTAAAGAGACTAGTTGTTTGATGTCCGATATATGTTTCGTACGGGGCAGAGACACATTTCCAGCCCCAGGCCTAACATGTGATCGTCCGATACTGGATCGATGTACGCGATACTACGGTATACTACGCTTGATAAAGATCTAATATTCCAGTAAGAATATTTCTGGAGAATTGGGTAGGCATGGCGCTTTGCTAGAAGCCAACCTTGTCTTGTAAATCGGTAAAAACGTAGTACGAGGTACGTACGTGTTTGGATTATCCTGTGGACAAAAGACCCATCGCATCGCTATTTGCACAGATCATGTGTTGTTGTAGCAAATTAAATATGTGACAAGGAAATTGCACTCTCATCATTTGTGATTAAATCACCATAGATATATAAATGAAGAGAGGTCCATATGATTAGTTCCTGGATTGATGAATGATATGAGACAGTATCAGTCCATAAGGATTAATCATTAAATATCCTAGCCGGAGTATTATCGAGACTGGACATCGATAATGCGGAATAGGCTAGTATTTACTGTGTGTGCGTTGTGAGGGTACAACGTCATAGTCTCATATATAAGTATTGGATACTTATGAAGTGCGATAGGAGGTTGTTTCAACGATGGTACGGGAAACAGCTTCGCTCTGGATTAGACCTCGGAATCCCATTGGTATTATGACTATGTGTCTATGGGAGGCCAAAATCAAGGTAGGTGTGTATAGTCTTAACCTGAGACTTGCATCGCTAATACTTGCGATAATCGGTAGACTTTGGTCTTGGTGGTACAGGGCTTTAACCGGTTCTGTGTACACCACTTCTGGGTTTATCAGAGAGTCGTAGTGTATTGGGTGTGATGTCAAGACGGAAGTATCACTTCAGTCATATTGGAGATGATGTCACGCAGGATACGGTACTAGTGCTCTAGAGTGATACGCATCCAATCATGATATTATGACCAGGTCATGAATATCTGATTATAGAGACTAGTTACCAGACATCCGACATGTGCTTCGGACGGGGCAGACACTTATCCAGCCCCAGCCCTAGCACGTGACTATCCGATACTGGGCCGATATACACAATACTACGGTATACTACGCTTGATACAGATCTATATATTCCTGTAAGAATATTTCTGGAGAATTGGGTAGGCATGGCGCTTTGCTAGAAGCCAACCTTATCTTGTAAATCGGTATAAACGTAGTACGAGGTACTTACGTGTTCGGATTATCCGACGACCGTATTTACTGCCAACATATCCGGAGATCTCATGGGTCGCTTCCTGAAGATTCACCGATGATGTATAACTCGCACTTAATTAATCTAGGATTAATTAGAAGAGAGAGAAAATTAATCTGGGATTAATTGCGGAGATATTTTATCTGGGATAAAATATTAATTAAAGAGAGAGAACAATTAATTTGGAATTAATCGATAAAATAATATATTTGATATATTATTTGAAATTGGATTTCGACGCGGAATTAAAATTAGATTTTAATTCGGGCGAACGAATTAATTTAGAATTAATTCGTTAGCGACGTGAATAGTGATTTCGCTAGGCGTAATCATTTAATTACGACGCGACGAAAAATTCGTTAATTTAGAATTAGCGAACCCGAGCCCGAGAGTGATTGCAAGCGCATTCGCATTTCGAATTCGAGCGCGGCACGCAAGTCACATCAAGCGTAAAATCGCTAGTCGCATCAATTGTCAAATCACTTGTCACTTTGAGTGATGTGATGTGACATGACATGTTGTCACTTTATTAAAGTGACTTGATGTGAAAAGTGATAGATGATTGAAAAGCATTTTTTGCTTTTTGCTTTTGACCTTTTGACTTTGCTTTTTTGAAAAGTAAAAATGAATTGTTTAAAAGAAATAAAAAAGTGGTAAATGGCTTTAATTAATTTTGGAAAATATAAAAAGCTTTTACACTTTCTCTCTCTCAATTGTGTGATTCACGTTTTTAGGCTTTGGATCCAAAAACTCTTCATCTCTCTTCTCCTTACACACGGTTTGAGCCAAAATTGTTCTTCTCCATTTTTGGTCACTGCCGACGCAAAAGAGAAGCAAGTGGGAGATGTTTTGTTGCAAAACAGAAGTGCTAGCACACCTTGGGTTATACATAGGTGATAGGGAAACGAATTTGTGAGCTTGGAAAGCTTGAAGCTTGGAGCTTCAATGGAGTCTCACATGGTCGAACATGGAGGAAGCAAACCAGTCCATTACCGAGCAGTCCAGCAGCACAAGGAGCTCCATCACCACGAGTTTGAGAAGCTTGAAGACTTGTATTCTTCATTTCATCAAAAACCCATCAATGTGAGTATGAATTCCGCCTTACTCCTTTGTGTATTCAACTCGTTTTTATGCATGTTTGTTGATCTTGGGACTTGATTGAAACTCTACAATGGTATCAGAGCTAATGGTTGCATAAAAACGAATTAGGGTTCTGAGCAAGTTTGGGGCTTTTTGATTTAAGCATGATTTTAACTAATTGTTTGTTTAAGAATGCTTGTATATGAATTAATTAGAGTTATATGTAATCAATTTGATAAAAAATTAATTGGATTGATTTTCCCCAATTTGCTTAATGTTGGCCAAAACTTTAAATTTGGGTAAATGTTTGTTGAGCATGATTTGAATGAATTGATTGTTTAAGTATGCTTATAACATGTTTAATTTCATTTTGGTTGGACCAATTTGTTGAAAATTGTCTTGGAATTATTTTCCCCAAATTTCATGAGTTGGCCGAATGTATTGATGTATTTTGGATTCTTGGAATTTTTGATTTTTGATTCATTTGATGAGTTGGAATCTATTAGGTTGATGTTAATTTGAATCGAATTGGATTGGATTTCGAATTGGACAAAAACCCCAAAATTTTCACCTTGGCCGAATGGTCTTATTGCCCTAATGTCTTGGGATTTTTGATTTTTGACAATTGGATGTGTTGGAAATCATTCGGGATGATGATTTGATGTCGATTACGGAATCAATTGGATTGAATTCGAATCGGACGAAAAATCCCCAAATTGCCAAGTATGTCATGAAGCTTGAAATTGGGTAAAATTGATTTAAGCATGCAATTATGAAATTGGATGATAAAGTATGCTTGAATGTATTTTAATTGATGATTGATTAGATCAATTTGATGAAAAGTGTTTGGAACAATTTTTCCCCAATTTGCTTGTGATGGCCGAATTTGGCAAGTGCCCTAATGTCTTGATTTTTTGATTTTTTGTTCATTGGATGACTTAGAAATCATTTGGGGATGTTGAATTTATGTTTGATTGGGTTCAATTGGATTGAATTTGATTTGGGCATAATTTCCCTCTTTGGCCGAGACACTTGAAGCATGAAATTGGGTTTGATTTTGATTTAATTATGTTGGACATGATTAATTGATGTTAAGCATGATTAATTGGACAAATTTGATGTTTTGGAAAATTTGATTTGGGTAATTAATAATGCTATGCACTTTGTTTAATTGAATTGTAAAATTGGATTTTGTAATTTAATTAAAATGGGCCTAAAATTGGATTTGGGCTTTTTTTAGTTGTTATTGGGTTTATTGGACTTTGTTGTGCAAAGTTGGTTTAGGCCAAAATTGGTTGGATCCAATTAGGCCCAAAACCGCTTCCAAAAGGCCCAAATGCGACTAATGAACCTTTAACGTTTAATTGGGCCTAATGGGCCTAAATTAATTTATGGGCTTATGGGGTAACTCCCGGATTGGACTTTGGTTGCGGGTTTGACCCGAGTTGACCAAAAGTCCACGCCTCAAGAAATTAATTAAAAGCCCATTGGACTTTAATTAAATTAATATTGGATATTAATCGGGCTTTGAGACCCGTAACGATTAAATTTGGAATTTAAGTCGTACGTAAAGGTTTATTTTATAAAGTGTAATATTAATTTGGAATTAAATAATGAATTAGAATTAAATACTTATTAAATTGGATTTAATCATGTAATTTAATTTAATTCGTAGAAATCGTACTTTGAGTACGTGTTCGCAATACGAGTTTGACTCGAACAAAATCAAATCTTTGTTTGAACATTGGATGATCACTAATTATCAAAATTAATTAATTTGATTGATTGATTGATAACATGCTTGTATGATACATGGTTGTGATGTTTGAATAATGTATATCGGATGGATATTAGTCGGGTGGGGCGATTTTGGAAATTGTAATAATTTGATTTATTAAATTGGACCTGCGTGTCCAGCCTTATCTCCTATTTCTTTGTATTCTCTTCTCACCTATTCCCCTCTATGTATATGAGGTTTCTTTAGAAGTGTAGTGTAACGGGTAGAAGAAATATTTGTGCTAGCGAGAGAGAGAGAGAAAATGAGAGATTTGATCTAGGATCAATGTAAAATATCCATCCGCATATCATTATTATTTATTTTACATATGCGCTTTATTATGTGTTAGAATGCATGTTTAAGGGTGTATGATGATGAGACCTTAACAAAGATAATTAAAATTGGTAGCCAATTTGCACGTGAAAAACCCTCGTTAAATATCAAGCGTTTATTTTCCTTCCATTGAGTGATTTTTACTCAAGATCAGAGATTGGCAGGGGTTGTTGGCCAAAGTCAAGCCCTTGTCCGTCGAAGATGTGTTTTTATCACGAGGCTTTGTTCCATATCGGTTTCGTGTCCAAGTTGTGGTTTGTTGGCCAAAGTCAAGACCACTTCTTGTCCATTGACATTGATTACGAAGCTTCCATGTCAATGGGTCCGCGCTTGACTAGGATCACTAGGTTTGTTGTGCCAAAGCCAAGGCCTAGTTGATTCAGAGGAAAAAAGGTTAGGTAATACATTGGATGTATGGCATATATAAGATATATGTTTAGGATTTGGATATCCACCTACTGGATCTAGGAGTTGGATGAGATCCAATTGAATCCGAGATCTACCTAGTTAATTATCATACAATTTGTTGGCCAAAGTCAAGATTGTGTGATATTTAAAGGGATCCTAGCCCACTAGGAAACACGGTTTCCCGAGTACTCGACAGAGGGTTAGAGGCTCGACGAAAAATAGTGGGAGGCAAGAATTGAATTTGCAATACTCGTTCAATTACTCGCCAAATGCGCTCATTTAAATTATTTCGTCGTAATATTAAATGTTAGTTGGACTAATATTTAAATTGTTGTTTTAATAAACAGTTGGACTGTATTATACTTGATTATATATAATTGGATTATATTAATCAATATATTGAATTAATTAATTTCAGTTTACAGTTGATTTTATAATTGGATTATAGTAATCAATGTAATTGAGGTTAATTAATTTGGATTATATTTGATTATATAGTTGGACTATTATAATCATTATAATATATATAGTACCACTAATCGTTGATTAAATAGTTGGACTATTGTAATCAAGATAAAATTGAAAAGTTGGATATTTAAAATATAATCTGGGATTAAAATATTTTAAATGATTTAATTTTCAAATTGGGAATAAATAATAGGTTACTTTATTTAATAAAATAACTTATTATACCTTAAGCCCAAAATTAAGCAAAATAAGTAGAGCATAAAGTCTTTGGAAGATTATGTGATGATGACTTTAATGCTTAATTTAATATACTTGTCATAAATCTTATTTTAGATTTAAGAAGTATTAAAATTGCAATTTATAATTCTTGGAGAATTAATTGACTATTCTAGAGGAGATAAAGTCAAAGTTTGCAATTGGGCATGTAGCACGAGGTGCACATCGCTTCGATATTCTAAAAACCCAAGGCTTGGCCTAAGGTTTCTGAAATATTGAAAAGGATAATTGACATATCCCAAAGTGACTACCATTTGGATATGCATACACGAAGGAATTAAAGAAAGGGCAAGGCTATTACTTTGAAAATGTTTGTCTTAGTTATGTTCACAGCTAGTATTGAAATTAGATTTTAAATACTTAGTGTGGTACATAAAATATATGTATTGATGTTCAGAATCTGCTTTGAGCAGGATACTGACTTCAAGCCGAGATTTCTCTGCGAATCGGAAACGGGACGAAAGTCGCTGTTTCGACCGTAGATACCTAAGTTTAGGAACTACCCTTTGGGTATACACTTAAATTAGGAACTGTATAAAGTAACTAGTTTGACTAGAGACATTATCTCTATATCAGTGTTTAATCCGTTGCGGATAAAACCTTTATATTACAGAACACTAAGTGTTTTATTATATAAAGATGATAATGAGATAAATACATTAGATATAAATAACAGAATTTATATTTTGAATATAAATAAAATCTCAAACATATAAAATGACAAATAAATAGCTCAAATTGATTGATGTGACAATTTGTCACTTGATTGAGTGAATAGTTGATGGAAGTGGTTGGCATAATTACCATTTGACTTTTTGGAAGCAATTTTGTGTATATGATTTTTGGAAAATCATTTACTAATTTTTGCAACAACCTAACACACTTCTTCTCTCATTCTCTTCTCTTCTCACTTGGCCAAGGGCCATATCTTCTCCTTCTTTCACTGGTTTTGTCGAGAATGGCAAGGAGAAGCAAGGTGATTTTTGCGGCAAAAATTACCGAGTCCTAGCGCACATCCGGAGTCTTACGAAGGTGATAGGGAAACCCACCCGTGGGCAAGGAATTCACACCAAGCTTGGATCTTGGAGAGGACCGAAAATGGAACAATTTGGAGCTCAAAATTATGAACAATGCCGAGATCTTCTAGGAGGAGCACAAAGTTTTATTCTTCGTCGCATCGCTCAACCAATCAATGTAAGTATTCCACAACTTCTTTGTTGTATTCGCACATGTGCTTCTTGCTTAAATCGATCCCGGTTAGACCGTAGAACTCCAACAATGGTATCAGAGCGAGTTAAAGCATGGAACTTGAACTTAGGGTTAAAATTGGGTAAATTGATTTTGAGCATGATTTGATAAAATTAATTGATTGAGTATGCTTAAATGATGTTTAATTAAAGTTGTATTGGATCAATTTCATGAAAATTTGATTGGATCATTTTTCCCCAAAAATTGAGGCTTGGCCGAATTCAATTGATGCCCTAATGTCTTGGTATTTTTGTTTCGTTGATCATTGGATGACTTGAAACGATTGGGAATGTTGATTTAATGTTGATTGAAACCAAATCGGACATAAATTAACCCTAATTTCCGAGACTACTATAGCATGAAATGGGTTTGATTTTTGATTAAAATGTGTTGGACATGTTTTAATGTTGATAATCATAATTAATTAGGCTAATTTGTGTGTTGGAAATGTTAATTTGGGTAATTAATTATGCTATACACTTTGGTTAATTAAATATGAAATTTGGAATTTTTATGATTTAATTAATTGGGCTAATTTTGGAAATTGGGCTTTAAATGTTGTAATTGGGCTTATTGGGCTTGGTTGTACCAAGATGGATTTAGGCTAAATTGGTTGGATCCAACTGGGCCCAAAACCATATCCATAAAGTCCAATTATGACTTAATGGACCTTTAAATTTTAATTGGGCCTAATGGGCCTAAATTGGTTCCTTGGCATATAAGGGTGATTCCTTAAATGGATTTTGGTATTTGGGTTTGACCCATATTGACCAAAAGTCCATGCCTTAACAAATCAATTAAAACCCCATTGGACTTTAATTAAATAAACATTGGATGTTAATCGGGCTTTGAGACCCGTAGTGATTGGATTTAGAATCTAAGTCGTAAAGGTTCGTTAATAAAGTGTAATATTTAATTTGGAATTAAATAAATGAATTAGTATTAAATACATATTAAATTGGATTTAATGTTGTAGTTTATTTAATTCAAGAATTCGTACTTTGAGTACTTATTCGCAAAATGAGTTTAACTCACGCAAAATCAAATCATTGTTTGAATATTGGATGATCATTAATTATCAGATTAATTAATTGGATTAGATTGATTGATAACATGCTTGTGTGAATACATGGTTGTGATGCATGAATAATGTAATCGGATGGATATTAGAAGGGTGTGGCAATTTTTGAAATTGTTGTAATCAATTTAGAATTTATTAATTGGACCTGCGTATCCAGCCTATTACCTCCTTACTCTGTGTATTTCTCTTCTCACCTATTCCCCTCAATGTAAATGAGGTTTCTTTAGAAGTGTTATGTAACGGGTAGAAGTAATACTTGTGCTAGCGGGAGAGAGGAAAGGGAGAGATTTGTTATAGGAACAATGTGTTAAGTATCCATCCGCATATCATTATTATATTTATTTACACGCCTTATTATGTGTTTAGAATGCATGTTTAAGGGTCTATGATGATGATACACTTAACAAAGATAATAAATTGGTTGTGCCAATTTGCACGCGAAAAACCCTCAAATAATATTAAGTGTTTTTCCTTCCATTGAGTGATTCTTACTCAAGATCCAAGACTGGCATTGGTTTGTTGGCCAAAGTCAAGGCCTTTGTCCGTCGCGGATGTGTTTGAATCACGAGAGATTTGTGCAATATTGGTGTCTTGTCCAAGTTGTGATTTGTTGGCCAAAGTCAAGATCACTTCTTTTCCATTGACATTGATTACGAAGCTTTCCAAGGTCAATGGGTCACGCTTAACTGGGATCACTAAGTTTGTTGTGCCAAAGCCAAGGCTTAGTTGATTCAAAGGAAAAAGGTTAGGCAATATATTGGATATATTGGCATATATAAGATATATGTTTCGGACTTGGATGTCCACCTACTGGATCTAGGAATTGGATGGGATCCAATTGATCTTAGAGATCTACCTAGTTAATTATCATACAATTTGTTGGCCAAAGTCAAGATTGTGTGTTATTTAACGGGATCCTAGCCCACTAGGAAACAAGGTTTCCCAAGTACTCGACAGAGGGTTAGAGGCTCGCAAAAAAATAGTGTGAGGCAAGTATTATATTTGCAATATTTGTTTAGTTATTTGCCAAACGCGCTCATATCATTTTTCGTCAAATAATTAATATATTAGTTGGACTAATATTAATCGTTGTTTAATAAAACAGTAGGACTGTATTCAAACTATTCATTTATGTTGATTATATAATTGGATTATAGTAATCAATTATTTGAATTACCATTAATTATAGTTGTTTTATAATTGGATTATAGTAATCAATTAATTAATTTAACCTATTATATTATAGTTGATTATATAGTTAGACTATAGTATCATTATAATAAATAGTACCTAAAATCGTTGATTAAATAGTTAGACTATTAGAATCAAGATAAAATTGAAAGATTAGTGTTTAAAACATAATCCTGGGTGAAAATGTATTTAAACAACTTTAATTTTCAAATTGGGAATAACTTCAGGATGGTCCTGAAAACTAATAAGCTACTTTATTTGATAAAATAACATATTGGGCCTAAGCCCGGAGTTGAGCATATAGTAGTACATGGTCTTTGGAAGATTCATGTGATGATAACTTTAGTGCTTAATCCATTAAACTTGCCAAATAGACTCCTTAATTTCTTAATCAGAACTAAGGATTAGATCCTTATAGTATGATAATGATTTAATGGAACTTCATAGATCTATTCTTAGATCTTAGAAGTACTAAATTGCAATAATAAATCTTATAGAGTTAATGGCTATTCTCAAGGAGACTAAGCCAAATTTTCAATAAGGCAAGAAGCGCAAGGCGCATCTTACTTCGATATTCTAGAAGGCCAAGGCTTGGCCAAAGGCTTCGGGAGTGTTGAAAAGGGCAAATCAAATAGATAATCTC